>PNEQ01114778.1:0-40982 GCA_003012365.1 Medauroidea extradentata | reverse complement strand
AGCTTGCTTCTCCTGGAATGGGATTTATGTGGCAGGCTAGTCATAGTTCTCTTGCTTGGAAGCACATACAGAGAAGTGCTAGCTTTTACAATTTCAAATAAGCTCTGAGCTAGCCTGTGCTTTGGATGGATTTATCTGGCAGGCAGGTCAGAGTTCACTCGCTTGGAGGCACGTACATGGACGTGCTGGAATGCGGGGGTTCTGTAGGGCGTTTCTCGATCAACGTGGGTGGTAGTGTCGGGCGCAAAACTCCGTGAAGGTGTTGATCCGTGACAGATTGATGACCCTGCACATCCCCAATTAATAACCTAATGAACATTTAGCTGGTATAATGGAATTAAACACTTTGTAAATTTATCAGTATCTATGTTACGTACAATTTTTAGGTTATATACGTCAGTTAACCAGCTTTTTAGGCAAGTTGGATCCTGATGTATCCCTCCGCCGCTCGGCCGAGTAAATCGGAGTGTTCGCCCGGGAACTTATTAGTTGGGGCGTCATGGCGGCAGGGAGAGGACGTGTAAAACGTGGTAGAGGGGCTGTGAAGCCTAGAGGACGGATTCGTTAGGAGAAATCAGTCTATTTGTTTCTCTTTTTGGCATACTCCCTTTTATTTCTCGTAATGTAACCGGAAGTAGGTATTGATAACCGCGTAGTCGGAATTAGGGTAGATAAATTGCCGGACCAAGTACTACTACGGAGGGAAACGGCAAATCGTAATCCGTAGATAGAAAAGTCACCTCAACTATTTCTGGGCGAGCACTCGCAATGTTAATTGCCTGTGTCTGGTAAATTGCGTCAAAAGAAAGGTTAAATAAAAGAAAGAAAATGCCAATATTATGATTTTTATTTATTTATTCATCTATGGTTGATTAACCTCACTGCTATCCGGGCATCAATATAATAGGCACCGCCTCTACATCAGCTCGCTGTGTTTTTGCCATTTCTTTTTTTTTTTGCCGGCTAACTACTTGCAATAATAGCAACGGAGGAGAGTTACATCCCCGAATCAACAACAAACACTACATCAACGAAGACGACGTGAAGCAGACCCATTACACTCTGGCGTCCCCGAACGGGGACATAACCTCTAACAACTATATAAACACCACAACGTAGAGTAGAAGGATACCCGTCACATTCTGGCGTCCCCGAACAGGGACATCATAACCTCCAACATCTAGATAACAACGTGACAAAGGGGGAGACCCATTACAGTACATTAAAAGAGCATTTAAAAATCCATTTTGTGGCATTTACTTTGTGGTCTGTAGCATTTTATAGCATTTATAAATTGAGAAAAATAGCTTTTTGTAGCAACTATAAAATCTGGACTTACGATGTTTGTAGTGTTCATTTAAGAAACAAGAAAAATAGATTTATAAACTGTATTTTCACCCTTCTTGTCACTGTCAGTCATTATTTTACAATTATTGTATATGATCAATAACCACAATTTAAACTTAGCCTACTTGTTGAACTTCAACATAGCACACGTCTCCAGGTTATTTTCCGTCAGTTTTCTCCTGCTGTCTGTTAGCACAAGGTTGTAGCTGCTGAAAAACCTCTCAGCATCTACGCTGTTAACTGGCAGCCAGAGAGATTTGATAGCTGCACAGCAAAATTCTTCGATGTTTGGTTGCATTGCTAGCAAAATTTGAAGAACATCAACTCTTGCCCCATCTTTCAGCTGTTCTACCAACTGCTGATGGGGGGAGAAAAAAAAAAAAATATATATATATCTATATATATCCATCCATATATATATATATATCTATATATATATCCATCCATAAACTTAGTCATGTCCACCGATTTACATGCAGGCAGTAGTGACTTGTTGGAACGCACAGAAGCTTCATTTACCAGCACCACTTGCCCTGCAACAGCAGGGTTGAAGAGTTTGCCTGACGACTTGTGCATGTTATTCGCTTCACATGTCCCCATGTGCAGTGCAAGTTTCATGTGTGCTTTTGTGCAGGCATTTTTTTTAGATTTTCAGTGATTTTTTCATGCATCGCTGTGTTTTTGCACCGAGACAAAAGTGCTGCTTTTTTTTCTGGGAAGAGTCCTTTTGCTTGTCTGCCCAATGACAGATCAATTCTATCAAGGTTGTCCCAAATGATATGAACACAATGGTACTCAGAACCTTCAGAAAGATTGATCAATGTTATTAGAGGTTGGCAGATTTCAGAAATAAATGTAATCTGTGCCTTTACTTGCAATTTCAATCCTGGGGTCTGTAGTGTATCACAAACCAACAGACTACTTGCATTTTTTCTTCATACTGAGTAAGAAAGTTTGTGAGAGGCTCGAGATATTTGTCAAGATAGACAACACTTTTGAACCATGAATTCCATCTCGAGATGACTGGTTTGAGAAATAACACAGGCGGTAATTTAGGATATTCTGATATCAGAAAGTTTGTATACAAATGTTTGATCTTTCTCCAATGAAAAAATTACATTTTCAGGTTTACAATCAACCTGTTAAGTTGTGGCAGTTCTGTCATAAAGACGTCTCCGATGAGGTTAATTTTGTGGGCCCAACATTTAAAATGTATCAAATGGTTCCCAGTAAGCACACTCAAAGCAGTGAAGCAGGTATCCATGTACCGAGCTGAGTCAGACACCAGACCAACAATGTGCTCATTCGAAATGCCATATTTCTGTACAGTCTCTACAATAGGGAAATTTCCTATTTTTTTATTATATTTTTGTTTAAAAGTGCATTTAATTTAATGAACAACGATACCATACTTTCTTTCAGTGCGTCTGTATAACTCTATAAAAACTGAAATAAAATGAGCAGCCTGTTTTGTGCGGCAAAAACGTGAACCACCATGATGATTTCTCTGTGACGTCATGATACTGTACATATTAATGTACTTAACACACAAAGGACAACAACATACGTTCAAATCGTGAAATTGTGTTAAATAAAGTAGTTTATGCAGTAAAATCGAATATGGCTTGAACTCCAAAGAGTATAAATGTGGATGGTAGTTTGTTTGTGCAGCAATAAAATGCAATTTACTCTGAATAAAATGTTAACTTTAGCACCGTCTGATAAATCAAGGTGAACTGCATGGTTTAAACTTCAAGAAGAGACCTAATCTGCTATTAATGACAAAAATACAGTTTATGTATGTAATGCTGCATTGTGTACAACATGACATGATTAGCATAAAGTAAATAAGTTCTTTTAAGTTAAAAATTGTGGTCAGAAGCGTGCATCTTACGAGACGAATTCTCTGCAGCTGTAGTATTTTGGCTGTTCCACTGGCTGCGGCAACGTAATTAGCCAATAGGTGAGTTCAAGGCCCCATGATTGGCCGATAATTCGAGGGGTGGGCGGAGTCTTGCGAAACTTACCCCGAGATGGCCGCACCGTTGTCTCATGCCGTTCGTGAGAAACTTAAAAATTACTGAGAGAAAAAATGTACTTGCAATAAAATAATTGATATGCCACATTATTTTACCATCTCGTGCAACCAGAATGTTCGATCATAGTCTGTGCCAGGTTTGGTTAAACACATTCCAAATATTAGCTCGACAGATTCACTTTTTGCACTCATGTGAACTTCGTTCGCCTGACCTTTCAAATCTAAACTTACGATTATATATCGGATCTGAAACATTAAACTGAATTCATAGTTATTATCTCTCTAGAATTTAAATTAAATTTACATAAACCTATAACTAAAGCGTTTCAGTGTGTGAGTGAGAGCTACCTACTAATTCATTACTGTCTTCAATCCTTTAAAATCAACTCAAGTGAAATAAATCTTCGTAGTTGGCTACCAAATCTACAACCACGCATGCTCAAACAACGAGTGAAGTCCCAGAATTAACTTTTATGTAACCGGCTTCGCTAAATTGGATTAGTTTTTAAATAGTTGAAAAATTCCGATACACAATAGTGCCTGGTGTGCGGTGGCTAACCAAAACAAGTAAGACTATGTCATAAATGTGTTAGCCAATAAGAACGTGTTTTCAGTGTTTTTGGTGGCGTTTGAAAATATGGCATTTTTAAAGCTGAATAATTCGAAAATTACAATGTTCACGGAGCTATTGCTTGCTTGGGTGCATTTAGTGCCAAAATAATTTGGAAGAATCAGGTAAATAATAAAAACTTTTTCTAGGAATTTTCCTTATTGCTCGACTGCATGTTGTTCCTGTAGCTTTATCCAGAAAGCTGCAACTTGCATGGGCAATTTTTTGTTTTACTGCACTACTTACAGTTCTAAATGTAACGTTCGGGAAACCAATCCGACAAATATAAACACACAAATATATAATACTCCCGGGGAGTCATGTTGGAACGAGGTTTGGGAGGGACATCTAACCCAAACAACAGAATAACTGGAGTCAGAATGTCACACGAAAATGTATTAATAACAAATATACAATTTTACAGAGGGCACTTAAAAAGATACATATGAAAAGACATTCAGTGAAGGAAGGGACCTACCCGGTGGCATGAAGACCCAAGGAAGTTGCAGTTGCTAACCTAAGCTCAGGAGAGGGTGTGTCACGGTCGAGGCGTCATCGCTCACTAGCCTGGCACACACCAGGCCAGTCCATGCCCACTCGGGATCACAGGGGAGGAGGGAGCGGTGCGCGCGCAGGTGCGGAAGGGAGGGGAAGCGAAGAGGGAGGAGTTGAGAAGGGGAGGCGCTGACGTCACCAGTCACCAACACTGCGGCGGGAGCGAGCGAAGGCGGAGGCCTACAGCCTCAAGCACCAACATGTCCAGCCCAACTACCAGGGTATTTAGGGGCCTTCACATAAATAATACTACAAAAACATAACGCCCTTGACTGTCAGTTCTTTTGTCAGCAACTATAACAATGTCTTCGCCTTCAAAGTCTTTGCACAGTCTCTCCTTCTCCTCTTGCCCGCATTGCTTCACGTAAAGTCGTCGCAGCTTGTCACCCGTTGGCAAGTCACCAGATCCCATAACATATTTCGACAAATACAGTCAACTCCCGATTTAACAACCCTTCATGGTTCCTGAGAATAGGGTCGTTATTTCGGAGGGGTCGTTATTAGAATTTTTAAAAATTTTTGGCGATTCCCAACCTCTAAAATGTCGAAATTTTACGTTTTTTATCATTTAATCTGAGTTCACTCGTCTTTGCCGCAAAAATGATGTGTTTTTATAAAATTACTAGCTGCCCAGACAAACGTTGTTTTCTCACATAAATAAATTAAAAATATTTACTAAATAATAGCACTTAGCGGAGTACAAAAAATAGATAAAAACCTATTCGCAGACCTATCTAATGTATATACAAAATTTCATTGAAATCGGTTAAGCAGTTTCGGAGGAGTATGGAAACAAACATTGTTGACGCATCGCCACTGCGTCCTTTAGAATATCCATGCTAAAGCTCGCCTCCCTTTTAGGTTAACTTGTGTTTGTATTTGTAGGTTATGCCTAAACGTAACCATGTGTTGCCGAATTTTGAGTATGTACATAATATTACGCTGTTGCACATGTTACAAATCAAGTACAATTTTTAATGTGATAATTTATGTGTAAAAGGAACTCGCGTACCTGTTGAAATATATCACGTAATATTTATTTGTTTACAGTCACTGCCATGATGCCAAAACCACGTGCACAGACTTTGAAATAAGATAAATTATGCACAGAGTAGATACTTGATGTAAATAATGTTATTTAAAGTGCCTAAAAATGTATTGTAATTATTCTGAATAAGTGTAACGGCAACACGTAATAAAATAATATTAATGAGAGTGTTTTGTTTACGAGGCGAGCGAAATTATGTTTTCTTGTATTGGTAACCCTGCAGAGCAGACAGCTCCAGCGGCCGAGCTGCCATTTTGAAACCACCCTCCTAACGGGACTTCCACCCCCCTGGACGGGTATATAAGGCGCCTGTCGCCAACCAGAAATCAGTGTTTCCGAGGGCTCGGCTCCTACAAAGTTCTCTAAGCACTCTCCCTTCCTTACGGGTTGTGGCAGTAGCCTGCCACCTAAGCCCTCCTACCCAAACTTGCACTACCTCCCGAGTGTCTGGAGACGACGTAGCGAGTCGAACACTCTAGCACACGGTAGCTTTGGGAACGCACCCACTTGCGCAGTTCTATCGGCCGCCACGAGGCGCGCCCGCAGTATCCGCTGGAAAGCGGAAGTAGTAGTCAGAGGCTCCCGTGAAAGTAAAACCACGTGGCAGAGTGCCAGTGTTAATAAGTGTTGTAATAATCCAGTGGCGTAGTATAAATCAGTTGTTACAGAAATTTATAATCAGTGGAAGAAGTGTTGTAATTTTGTAAATAAGGGCATAATATAAATAACCAGTGTTCAGAGGAAATTGTGATAAGGAAGAATTTGTACAGTGCATTGTGAACTCGTGTAATAACTGAACAAATCAATATATATCAGTGAAACTCATTCATATTCTTTTATTTAAATTCAATGTCTGAATTAGAACTTCACATACTTCAGGAAGATATGCTTAGCTTGGAAAACCCCCGACAGCAAGCCGCTAAGGCAAGGTGCCTATTAGTTGCCGAACCAGTGTTGTACCCCGCTGGTCTAATCCCGGAACTCCAGAAGGTACCAGGCCCGAGCTCGCAAACAAGTGCGGCTCAGTAAGATTCTGAAGGAGATACAGCGTAACCAACTGCCACTCTTGAGTCCGATCAAGACTCCCCCTCGGCCGGTATTCCTACATCGCCGAATTCAGGAGATAATCGCAGAGGACCGACAGATGACCAAGAGAGTTACACCCGTATCCGACAGAAAGAAGAAGTTGCTTAGGCAGTTGTTCTAGCAAAGGTGAGTGGTCACCGACCTTTCCCCTGTAAGAAAGAAATCTGAAACCCCCTTCCTCTGCTCGTGCAGAAAGCACTTAGCGTTGGCTCTACCAAGGGACACCACTCTCCCTGGGAGTGCTAGTCTTTCATAATCCACAGGAGTAGTCTCTTCGCTCTCTCTCTCTCTCTCTAGCCAGTCAAGCCTACTGTGCCTCACCTGTAAACCACCCTTACTACATACCTAGCCTTGACGAAGCAGGGCAAGAAGTTTTTCTGTGGCACCCAACGTGGGGCGCGAAGATTGACGAGAGTCAAGATGGCCAAAACCTTGCGCACTCACCCCTTGAGAAGGTACCAAGAAAGTTCGGAGTCAACTTCAAACTCCTTTGGCGCCCAAGACATCCAGCGGCAATGGACTCCGACGCAGAACCCACTTAGATGCCCACCCAGTCTTGCGCTGCCAAGGACTGCCCACAAGCAGGGACTCACCGAGTCACGTTGTACCCACTGCGGAATGGAATATCACCACTTGTGTCTAGGATGGGAGGACACCCCCAAGAACACGGACGGTCTCGAGTACAGATGCACAGCGTGCTGCGACAGACAAAAGAAGTGTGCGCACCTGCAATGCCAGGGCTCCGGAGCTTACCAAGTGCAATTCATCACATGTCCCCTAATTTACCACTACGCGTGCCTTGGTTGGATCGACGAGCCACACGATTTCCAGGGACTATCATTTCGGTGCAGAGTCTGCAAGATCGCCTCCGTCAAAGAAGCCCATACATCCAGAAGCCCGAGAACCAGTTCACCTGCAGAGAAGAGAAGTGTGCGGCCACCAATGCTGCCTCAATTCACAGGAAAACCTCATGAAAGCCCTGACGCCTTCCTCCGAGAGTGTGAAGGAGAATTGAAGACGAGCCACATGCCACAAAAACACTGGGTGCTTCCCCAGCTAAAGGGTGATGCTGCCGCCTGGTGGGACCTCTACGGCGAATACATGAGTACATGGACCCAATTCCGAGACAGGCTCACTACACGATTCTCCGGAGTTGAGGTAATAAAAACCGACTCACCCGAGACTTATACAGTATCTCCCAGAAACCAGGTGAAGACGCGGAGACCTTCATCAGACGCAAGGCCCAGATGTATGACAGAGTGCACCCAAACAGCCAAGAAGAGGCCAGCATTCCAGTCATCCTGGAGATGATGCAACCAGCCTTCAGGTCATTCTTGCGCAACCCGAAACCAGTGACCGTAGAAGAATTGATCGAGCATACCAAAGCCCTGGAACTAGATAACCCAACGCCTCGACAATTTTCAAGTCACCCTGCACAAATAAAACTGATCAGCCAGAGACCTCCACCAGAGAAGACGAAGCTGCCGCTTTCACAGCCTGCATTACCACGCTGCTGGTACTGCCCTTCCTACCACTTTCACAGGGACTGTGAAGTGTACCACACCCAGCAAGCAAAACACCGGGCCAACCAAGAGCAGAACTGACGCCCAGAGCAATCGGGAAACAGTGGAGCCGAGAACCAAACCAGACCCGCCAACCCGGCGCACCCCAACAAAGGGTCTACGGCCTGAGAGCCACTACCCAACCGCATTGCCTTCCACGCCTATGGGTGCAGACCGCCCAGGATGAAGTACTGGCCACATTGGACACCGCTGCCACAGCCAATTTCGTTCAGACCCAAGTCTTGACTCCCTAAATTAGGAGCGCCATAAAACCCACGACGCTTATTGTTCAGTTAGCTCGTCAGCAAGAGTACCTTCCAGTAGAAGGAGAAGTCGACCTACCCCTCACCACAATCGCCGGGACGAGCGACACCAAGTTCTTCGTGGCCAAGGAACTGGATGAAGAAATGATTCTGGGTCAGCCTTGGTTAACGGACGAACAATACATCATTGACTGCGGCAACAAGAAGGTGTACCTAGGGAAGACACACGCTCCACTGGGACACACCACCTTCCGAGCCGCCCATGCAGGACATCACGGCCGAAGATGTACAGTCGCAGCTCAACGAGCCCCACCTGGACCACTGTGACACGAGAATTTTATATTAGATACACATTTATTTTGAAAAGCAAACACGTTATTTTTGAAAGTATGCAATTGAAGTGGATCTACGACCTTCGTTTACTTCAATATAAATCATAAACGTTACCGGTAACGTAATTTCTTTCGCCCGCAACGTCCATTTTGGGATGTCATTTTCGAGAATGCCGCAATAAAGTTTATTGAAATAGTAATATTTTTCAGTATAGTGAAGGATTTTGAATAAATAGATACACTGGAAGCGGATATATGACCTTTCTTTGGCTCAAAATTATCCAAAAACGTCGCCGGCAATATAGATTCTTGCACCCGCAACGACAGTTTTTGGAAGTTATTTGCAAGAATACCGTAACAAAGTTTATTGAAATAGTAATATTTTTCAGAAGAGTGAAGTATTTTGAACAAATTGATACAATAGACGTGGATATATGACCTTCCTTTGGCTCAAAATTAAGCAAATACGTCGCCGGCAATATAGATTCTTGCGCCCGCAACAACAGTTTTTGGAAGTTATTTGCAAGAATATCGCAACAAAGTTTATTGAAACAGTAATATTTTTCAATTTAATGGTGTATTTTGAATAAATGATATTCTGGACGTGCATACATGACCTTTCTGTAGTTTAACATCAAGCATGAATTCATGATAATGAAACATGAATATCGTCGACAACGTAAATTAATTGCCAGTTGTGTCGGCTTTTCGAAACTATTTACAATATACTATCGCAATGTTGTAGATTGAAATAGTAATTTATTTCAATAGGCATATATGTCATGGTTGACATCTAAGACTTTTCTTCGACATATTAGGCCCAAACATACGTTTTGAGAAAGCTGTTTGCATCCTGGGACCTTGTCTTGGCAGCGAGCGACCACACACATGTGTGCGCAAGGACCTATCTGGAAACTGGTTAGTTCAAAAACAACATACACGACGTGTCTAACCTATGTCACTTGTGCCTCTTTTGACCACTACCTAGTCACAGCTCGTGATGCATGCTCAGCAGATGGGACATGATGATAACACTACTCCCTTTGTTTTGCAGTTCAATCTCTCGCTTCTCTAGCTCGGCCGGCCATGTGAAAATAATCTGCTTGCATAATGAATCTACTATGTGCGCGGGTTTTTTACACACTTCACCAATGTGCATGGAGAGGGATTTGATACTCAGTTTCAATTTGCTCACCAACAGTAAATAATTACAAACATCGAGATGTTGATCATTGTTACTAAAACTTGGATAACGTATTCACAGAACAACTTTAAACCTACACAATGATGTTTCATATTTTCTTTCCACCGACGTATACAAGTGTATCCACTGCTGTAATTTGCGGTCGAGCCGTTTGCGTGTGCTTGTGTGTGGACGCGAGCGCATGTGTGGGCTAGTGTCTCACACCAGACGCGCTGTTGTCAAGCGTCCTACTACTGAATGCCACGCATATCTGAGACATGCACCCGACGTTTGGTAGTGTCAATATGAACTGTCCTGCTTTCACTTGTTGAAAGAATGATTTATAAACATTATTGTGTATACATCATTAAACAACATGATGGTAATTATATTTATTAGCATTTAGTTAACAAAACGGAAACCGTAATAAAGCTTAAATAAACACGATGTATATTCGTAATATCACAGGCACAAAGACAGCCTACCGTGTCCAAGGGCATGAGAAATCGGTGGCAAAATGTTACTGTGCGCACATGATGAAAATGAGGTGAGCGAGTTATTGTAAATGTTGGCCGGTGGTGGGAAAGAGGCGGGCGGGTCGCTGACAGGCAGGGGGTTAGGAAGGGGCATTCGGGCCAGCTGACTGGCCATCGCGTCGTGCGGGAGGAAGGGACAGCAACGTATATTTTTTGTATAAACACGCTGTGTGCGGTAGTACAGTTTTCGAGAAACAACTGCAACCATTTGCGGCCATAATAAAATAATGCAAGTCCTTTTTCTGCTATTTTCTTTGAATTAAAATTTTTTAAGCAATTTTTTTTTTTAATTTTCTACGGTTCCTGGAGAAGGGGCTTTACTTCGTGAGGGTTGTTATTCCCGGGGTCGTATAATCAAGAGTTGACTGTATTCACGTAATGCAGGGTTGTCTAATTTATGTAAGGGTATGTTTGTTTGAAGGAATGCCTTTACAGTATCCAAGACAAATTCAAATTTTCCTTGCTTGGCTTTTCTTACATTTTCATTTATTTCAACCAAGCTGGCTTGCCGCTTCGTAGGTCGAGGGTCATTTTCCGCTGATGTTATTTTATATCCCCATTAGATTGACAGTGTTTGTCCAAATCATCTTTCTTTTCCCCACTCTAACCTCACATTACAAATGCCACACATTAAAATTCCCGATTCATTTACGTAAAAATTTTCTGCCTTGTAGTCCCTGACTCGATCTTTAATAGTCACTTTGGGTCTTCCCATTTCAAAACTCAATTGCCGCCACTCAAGTAAACAGAAAAAAAAAAATTACAACAAACGTAACAAAAACACAATGCTCCGAACTTAGAAATATTCACACACGAAAAACTCTGTCAAGCACAAAGCAAGTGCGATACAGTTCACATATATCAAAACTAAAATACTTTTGTGGAAAATATACTTTCAATAAACGTCTGTAAATGTAATTCAAAGACGATATTTGACGTCAGTGTAAAGCGTGGATTTCACCGATACTTCAAACGTCCAACGGCAGGGCAGACCGCAGCACTGTAGATGTGTTGCAATAGTTTGACAACAGAACTACGTCGCTGAAGTCGGTTAGTTGATTTCATTGTTACTATTGCCTAGCGTGACGGAACCCGAGTTCCGCGACAGTCAGTTCGGAA
Source organism: Medauroidea extradentata (assembly GCA_003012365.1). Classification (NCBI taxonomy): domain Eukaryota; kingdom Metazoa; phylum Arthropoda; class Insecta; order Phasmatodea; family Phasmatidae; genus Medauroidea; species Medauroidea extradentata. Next base: position 29,303 of record PNEQ01114778.1, on the reverse strand, counting down.
CGCGCCCGATGTTGAGTAGTCACAGCCGCCGCTTGGCGCGCTGCTACAGGAAGTAAATCCCGTAGACTGGAAACGCGTGGCTCCCGGTAATTATTTGTGTAGTTAAGACAGTTGCGTAGCCTGTGTAGTAAGGTAAATTTGTGCACCTAAAAGGTTTATGAGCAATAATTGTGACAACGATAATTGTAGACCAGTGTAAAAAGCAGTAATTGTGATAACGATAATTGTGGACCAGTGTAAAAACCAGTGATTGTAAACCTGTGTACATTTTTGAGGAATCAATATACCCAGTGAAATTCATTCACGTGTCTTTCTTACTAAAAGCATGAGTGAAAGTAGTCTTCTAGAGTTGCATATATCTCCCGACGAAATCTCGGATCTTGAAGGCCATAAGAGATCACCTGTACCTAACACTAAATTGATACCATCGCCAGTTAAGGGACCGGTGTCAAACCCTACCTTGGCTACTTTGTGCTCGACATATGGAATATACGAACACTCACGACCTACTCGCCACACCCGAGCCCGTAAATGATTTAGTCAAATCTTAAGAGAGCTCCAACGGCCCATACCGGCTCTAGTGAACTCCATAAAGTCTCCTGAGAGGACGCCGCTAGTGTACCAGCGCGTGCAGCAGCTTATTCACGAGGCAAGGATGGAGCCCAAGCCTCCCGCAGCAGTCTCCAAACGTAAACAACAGCTGTTACGGCAGTTATTTTAGAGGTGAGTGGCACTAGCCTCCCCCCTTTTCTTATAGGTTCAGTGTCAGTCAACCTCCTTGCGCCTACAGGAGAGATTTGTGGTCATCCACCTAAGGACCCACTCCCATAGATGCGCTACTCTCTCCACTCCACAGAACTCAGCTCCACCGTGTTAGCCGTCGACAACATTCTGTGGGAGTAAGGCAGCCCGAGAGAGAGATACGGCCAGGTCAGCAAAGCAAAAAGTTGCGCCAGGTCGGTGACCCGGCGACAAGAATTTCTGGCGCCCAACTTGGGGCCCAAAGACTTATAGCAGAGACAGACAACTTGAAACCACACCACCCCTGAGGCTGCCCCAAAGAGAACCAGTTTGAAGTCATCTACAAACTTCGTGGCGCCCAAGAACCTACCCAACACCATGAGTACCGACGGAGATCCAGGCGATTACCATCATGTCTGTCTCGGCTGGGCCGACACACCAAAGGACAGCGAGGGCCTGGAATACAGGTGCGCCGCCTGCAGACTTAGGCAGAAAAAGTGTGCCCACCCCCATTGCCAAGGAACTGGCACCTACCGCATTCAGTGTATGACCTGCCCACTCATCTACCACTACCCATGCCTGGGATGGCTAGATGAAGCACGAGACTTCCAGAGCCTCTCCTTCCGATGTCGGATCTGCAAGCTCAGCGCCACTACCGCCCAGACAGAAGACAATGAGCCAAAGCCAAGTCCCCCGCTTGAACGAGGGAACCCAGAACGAGTCATGCTGCCCATCTTCTCGGGGCGACCACACGAAAACCCCACCAGTTTCCTGAGGAAGTCCGAGGACGAGCTGAGGCACAACAAGATACCACAAAACATTGGGTCCTGAAGATCCACCAGCAACTCCAGAGAGCTGCCGCTACCTGGTGGGAGAAATATGGAGAGTACATCTCCACCTGGTGTCAGTTCAGTGACCGCCTAACCGCACACTTCTCCGGCACCGAGGTGACGAACAAATAAACCAGAGATCTGTACAGCATCACGCAGCGCCCAGACGAGGATGCAGAGACCTTTATCCGCCGGAAGACTCAAATGTGCACCCAGATGGCGATGAGGAGACATGCATAAGCGTCATACTCTAGATGTTACAGCCGACCCTACGGTCCTTCTTGAGGAACCCAAGACCCGCTACGCTCAAAAGGATGATTGAGCAAGTCAAGGCCCTTGAGCTGGACCAGCGACACCCTTGTCACAATGGAAGTAATGGAGCCCCCCCCCCCCCCCCCCCCCGAGCACCCGCACAAAAGGGATCTCTAGAAAAGCCGAAGCCTCCAGTGACCCCTTACCTCAGTGTTGGTAGTGTCCAGAAAGGCATTTTCACAGGGATTGTGAAGTATACAGAGCACAACATGTGCAGCGCAGAGACAGGAACGCACAGCGCCCAGCGGGAAACGGCCCGGCCGGGAGTGTGATCAGACCCGCCAACCCGGCCACCCCCAAAGGGTCTCCGGCCTGAAGGCCCTGGCAGAAACTAAAGACTCCACGCTACCACGCATATGGGTGGAACTCCTCCACCAAGAAGTGCTCACCACCTTAGATACGGCCGCCACGTCCAACTTCGTCAAGACACGAGTCCTGCCTCCAGAACTCTAAGGTAACCTACAAGCTACAAACCAGCAAGTGCTGCTAGCCCGGCGACAGACTTACTTACCCCTGGACGGGGAGATTACCCTATCAGTCACCACGCCTGCAGGAGGAGAGGAAGTCACCCTGCTCGCTACCTCAGACCTCGATGAAGACTTTGATCCTCGGACAGCCAAGGCTCAAATAGCAAAACTGCATCCTGGACTGTGACCAACAAAAACTGTACCTGGGCAAAACCAAACAGCATACTCTGCACTGGAGCAAGCCAGAAGCCATAGCACCCACCCAGCTCATCACAGCTGAAGATGTGCAATCACAGCTGGGCCCACGGGAGCAGGACCAACTACTTGAACTTCTCAACAAGAACATCATAGCCTTCCAGAGCAGCGGAACCTTAAGGCAGACCAACGTGTGTGACCATGAAATCCAGCTCGCCCACCAGAGACCCGTATATTGCCGCCCAAACATCCCGTCAGCAGGAAAACAGCAGATCATCAAAGAGCAGGTCCAGAACATGTTGCAGCAGCGCATAATTGAACCTGCAGACACTCCTTACAACTCTAGAATAGTCCTAGTACAGAAAAAGGATGGAGACACCAGCTTCTGTATCGACTACTCACCGCTGAACCAGATTACTCTACCAGTCGTACCGCCTGCGATCAACATCAACCATATCCTCCACAGCTTGGATCAAGCCAAGATCTTCTCGACCATAGATATGCAGAGCGGCTACTGGCAGGTGCCAGTCCACCCATCAGCTCGACACTACACAGCATTTACGATGCCCGAAGGAAGCCAATACCATTTCCGAGCCATGCCTTTCGGCCTTAGGAATGCACCACCCACATACCAGAGAATGATGACCTGCACCATACTTGCGGGCTACATCAAACAGTTCTGCATTGCATATCTGGACGATATCATCATTTTTTCGGACAACTGGGAGCAGCATCAATTACATATTCAATTGATACTCGAGCGACTGACCCTTCATGGACTCACGGCCCGCCTCAGCAAGTGCCATTTAGGGAAGACAACCATTGATTACCTAGGACATGTAATCACACCAGAGGGTTACCTTCCCCAGACCAGCAAGATACAGCAGGTACAAGATGCTGAAACACCCCGAAATCCAAAGCAGCTGCGCCAGTTCATCGGCCTCTGCAATTGGCTCAGCGACTTCGCCCCTCGCATCTCCCAGTACATGGAGCCACTTTAAAGACTGCTATCAGCCAAAAAGAAACACTGGCAATGGGGCCATGCAGACGATACCGCCTTCCAAGGCTTGAAACAGCAGTTCCTGGACCTACCAATGCTCCATCGCCCCGACAAACAGATGCCAGCCAAATCGGCCTTGGGGCCGTCCTCTATCAAGAGACCCCCAACCAGCAACGCCAAATCATCAGCTTTGCCAGCACACAACTGACACCTACTGAACGCAGATATGACTCCCACGAGCAGGAGTGCTTGGGAGTCGTATGGGCAGCTCGCAAATACAGATATTTGCTGGAGGACAAGCCGTTAATACTCAGGACAGACAACAAGGCTCTGAAATGGCTCTATTCAACAAGTGCCAGAAAAACCAAGCTTGCTCATTGGGTACTACTGCTGCAGGAATTCACCTTCCAGATCGAGCACTGCCCAGGCAAGCACAACCAGCTGCCTGACGCACTCTCCAGGGCACCTGACCCGACTACAGAAACCCAGACTTTGCATCAATGGGAGAATGTACTACCTCCAGAGCCCATTACCCAGAAGCCATCAGGCACCACCCAGAAACTCCAGAGAGTTGCATTCTCCAACGACTTCGAGGTTTTTATGCAAGAACAACAAAACGACCCAGAGATCCGCCAGCTCCTTGCCAGTCACTCCACACTCTACAAGGAAGACCAGGGCTTCGTCTGGATACAGCCAAGCCTGAGCATTGAGTGGAAACTCTGGGTGCCACATTCACTGCACCTCCCCTGTGTCAGTATTACCATGACCATGAATTGGCAGGACACCCTGGGACGCCCGAGACAATGCGCATGATCCATAGAAGATATGCCTGTCGAGGCAGCACCCGAGACATCCCCACATACGTTGAACAACGTTCGAAGTGTGCCACCCTGAAGCCCAGCAGGACACCCAAAATCAACATCACGCCAAGACGACCATCCACTCCATGGGAACAAGTGGTCCTCGAACTCATGGGACCATACCCACGAAGCGCCACAGGGAAAAGATGCCTATTGGTGGTAACAGACCTCTTCTCGAGATGGGTTGAGGCCTTTCCCCTGAAGCACACTGAGGCCCACATACTAATCCAGCATATAGATGGAAGTGCAGAGAGGATGGCACGTGGAGGAGTGTGAGATCGAAGTGCAGAGAGGAGGGCACGTGGAGGAGTGTGAGATCGAAGTGCAGAGAGGAGGGCACGTGGAGGAGTGTGAGAGGGAAGTGCAGAGAGGAGGGCACGTGGAGGAGTGTGAGATGGAAGTGCAGAGAGGAGGGCACGTGGAGGAGTGTGAGAGGGAAGTGCAAAGAGAAGGGCACGTTGAGTGTGAGAAGGAAGTGCAGAGAGGAAGACACATGGAGGAATGTGAGAGAGGAGTGTAGAGAGGAGGGAGCATGGATAAGTGAAGGGGAGGAGTAGGAGATAAGGTAACATTAGGCATCACATCTCGCATATGTTGGGATTTTTGTGGGCATACTAACTCACCCTGCGCGTGCTTCACTTATATTCCAGCCAAAGTTTCTAACATTTTTTCACAGTTTTTTTTTTTTTTGTTTCACAGCTGCATGTCACTAATTTATGGTAACTGCAGTCTGTCATTGTTTTATGTTCGCAAAATTAATTTTAAATAACGTTTTACTGTGATACACTGCACTTTGCTTAGCTTTGATTAATTTTTTAAATATTAATTTTTATTATTCCAGGGTTCCTGGAAATTATGTTGTCAGATTGAAAAGAAGTCGTTAGATCTGATGTTGTTAGATCTGATGTTGTTGGATCTGATTATGTTAGATCTGATGTCGTTAGATAGGGGGTTTACTATTCAAGCTTTCTTACTACCATCATGACTTATTCTAACAAATTAATTTGAAATGATATTGTTTTATGTGTAAGAGAATCTTTTTTTGGGCTGTTTTGTTAATACAGTATTTTATTTCTCATCTCATTCCAAGTGGGAGAAAACCACTTTGTGTTAATGAGAACTTATTATTATTAACAAGGTTTGTATTAACAAGGTTCCACAAAGCAATCATAGATGCGTATACCATATTTACTCGTGTATTGTGCGCACTTAAAGGCGGAGTTGTCGTAAACTGGCGGGTGTCGAGAGGGAGGAAGAGAGACAGAATGTTCTCACTGCCCGGTTCCTCCATAATTTCTCTCCTCTTCCTTTTCTTGTTCCCTGTCTCCCTCCCTCCTTCCCTCCCTCACCAACTCTGCCGTAACTGCCACTGCTAAAACCCTAATTTTTTTAGTTTTGACACGGCAGAAACGAAAGTTCATGGGTGGCATGCAGAAGCAATTTGAGAAGTTAATTTTGACGTTTCGTGGTCAGCTATCAAAAAGCACTCAAAAAAGTTCTAATAAATTTCTGTTTTCAGCCTGTTATATTTTTCTGCGTGTAACGGTTAACACCAGGAAATTTCTAACCTCTCTGGACACGTCACTTAATTCTTGCGCAAGTCAGATAAATTTTGCTGTCAGTAGGAACCTAATTAGTTTTATAAAAAAAATTTATATCTTATAAAACACACGTATGGCAGTTTCAGTTGATTTTTTTATTTCCATTTTGTTGTATTAAAATAATAAAGAAATAAATACACTTAATTATATTTGGTAATTTGTGGCCAACTGTAAAGTGAGTAAGGCAGCTATGGTTAATGTTGAATTCAATGTAGTATCTGCTAGTGATATTTTTCAAAAGCTAAATTTTTGGTGCTCGCTTTATCCCGAACGACCTATGCATGGCAACACCAGGCTGCTGCAGCAACTTGCAAGGTCATTGTTTGTCTACACACTGTGCCAGCCGCTTCTAAATATACCACTAGACACATGAATGCATGGTACAGTACCTAGAACCTAGTTTTCTCCACCTGGCAGCATGAGAATTTTGTGCTGGCGAGATAAAGGATCTAGCATGCACTCCAGTTGTATTGATCGCCAAATGATGCACACTTCACTGCGATGTAAAAGTGGTTTGTGTCACTAATGTAACGTCCATCAAAATTTTGTATGTACAATAAATTTGATAAAAAAAATGGGGGCTTGAATTTTGACTGAAAACGTAATCCTTGTAACATCATACAACTTCACAACTTACAGCGTAACTTTCAAACAATTTTTAGATTACCAAAAATTTTCACACCTTCATATAAACGAGTAGCAATTTTTTAAGGCCATAAATATGTTAATGTAGTAGTTTTATACCCCAGCAAACCCAATATTTGATGTTACATATATGAATTCACAAACCATGCACGTCATATTTGTCAACATGAGTGGGGCAGTATTCAAATAAGTTCGTTACTTGTGTTTAAAGAAGTTTAAATGTTGTCACTCTTAATACACTTCTTGGACGTACCAAAGTGTATGCCTGCAGATTTGTGTTAGTGAGTTTTATGACGGAAGGACGATGTACTTGGTTGCAGGACGGAACCGTAAGCTGGGCTTGTCAGGTCGCAAGTCACGTGACGTGGGCATCCTCAGCACCAGCAAGCTGTACTCCCTCAATGATCGCATCTTTGCCTTCACTCCGCAGGTGAGTGTCGCCTCACTCCTGTCTTCTCCCGTTTAGTGTGCATGTGTTTAACTATACCTACCGTACAGTAACTTGATACTTCCTGGAGGCCCTGCTTCTAGCTTGGATTTGTTTTCTGACAAACCATGGATCCTTCCACCAAACTTCAACAATAATATTGTCATGTGGGAAATGTCATGTAATGTGGCTGCCACGTGGCAATATTATTGTTGATAATCAGCCAAATACTGCTGTATAAAATTATGTACGTTAGGAATTTCAATCAGTGACTATATTTGTGAATAAAAATGGCAGTTACTGTATTTGACAATTAAAATAATGAAGACATAAAAATTCTGAAGACACATTTTTGAGAAGAAATTATTTGTAAAATAGTGCCAGGCCTGTGTCAGCAAACAATATCTACAGAAGGTAAAAAGAATTATTAAAAAATATTCACAACCAGGTCTGAAGTCTATTCGACTGCAAAAAAAAAAAAAAAAAGTGTTATTAATTGTTTCTGAAGTATTATGGCTGTTGAAATATTAAAATTGGTATATTATAAAAATTAACAAGTAAGTTAATATAGCAAAAAGGATACGGGGTACAATGTGTTATCAAAATGGGCCTGAAAATATTTTTCTGCTAACATGAACTTATCATACTGTGCCTATACTGTCAGTTTTGTTGATGCTTAGCATGTTGCTGTTGATACAAACTTGACCTTGGAATAAATTTGCTGACTTCAAAAGTTGTGGTTTTTGCGTTGTCGTTATTTATAAGAACTGAATATGATTGTTATACGTATATTGGTACCTTCCCTCAGGCGAAGTACATTTTTATTACGTTAATGTAACTATCCTTGATAATCTTCTGCTTAATTGCAGGATTGCCAGTGATCTTTAAAATCATTAGGCTAAAAGTCTATTTTCCTGTAAGTTTCTGTATGGTCCCTAATCTGTATAAAAGTTAAAAAATGTCGCTTTTTCAAACTTTGTCAAAAGATAATTTTTAAAATTCATTTCAGAGTATTCTAATGAAAAAAAAGTATGTTTGATACTGACAACATTGTTTGTTTTATAATTGTATATAAAAGAAATGAAGTAATGTACAGAAAAAACTACTAAAGACTAAATAATATATGTTTTTATTATTTAGATTGCTGCAAATTTGATGTGTTTGACATTCATTGTTTGTAGACATAAAAATGGAAGTTACATTCATTGAAATTTTAGTAATCTTCAAACTGTAATAATGGTGATGTGATGATGGCTGAGAGGGTGGAAGAGGATGTTATTGTTATATTACAGCAAAACTCAGATTTTTACATTTCTCCGAAATACAGTTTCCTCTTGAAATTAAGTAGTCTTGTTATAGCGAAATGTCACGTTTCTGGGTTCGAACTTCGCTATAGCCGTGTCTTCGCTATAGCCGTGTCTTCGCTATAGACTAATTTGGCCAATTCTGACCCCTAAACCAAAAAGTTGCATTAAAACGGTCTTTAATATTATTTAATTACAAAGTAGTACGTTATTTTGAGAAAATATAGGTTTATTTTAACAGGTTAGTAAGCGCTGGTTACAGTTATACCCAACAAGTATGGGTGCGACTATTCGCTAAGTCAAAACAGGCCAAAAACTCCTCAGAGTCATGTAAGTATGGCTATCAATTGCTGGGCCGCCTCAAGGGTGTCTCGCCCATGTTGGCGCGCGGCAAGAATGCACGCACCGGCAGTCAACATGATTGCACTTCCGCCTGCTGCAGACCAATGTAATCAGTTTGACAAGTGTAGCAATTAATTAATTTATTTATTTATTTTAGCATGCATGCTGTGATGATAATTCTGTGTGCCCTTTCACACTGTGGCACGCGTCAAATTATTTGTGCTCTTGCCCGAGACATATAAAAGTCAGCTTGGACGGGTGAATGTAATTGTTCACTTGTCCGTTGGGCAGGCAATGCTAGTGTTATTTGCCAGCAAAAATTAGCGATGTTAACATTGGTAGTTGATTTATTTTCGCGCACTAGTCGTAAACTGTGTTTAGCGCCATCACAAAGTTAACTTTGAAGCCAATTAGTAGTAACAGAAATGCACAAATGTTTGTGTGCATTGACTTTGAGTAAGGTCTCTAGTTTGTGTGCCGACAGAAAACATGTCTGACCTACGTGAGCGCTACCAAATCTAGATAGACAGTTCATTGAAAAGCAATGCTGAAGCTATACATGCTCGTTTTCACACACAGCCCTCCGTCCGTAAATTTTTTTTACTTTTTATTTTTTTTCTTCTTCAGCTGTCCAAACAGACTCGTTCCAAGACAAAAAAAAAATGTGACTTACTCTTGTTCCCACGCTATTCCTGACAGTGTGTACGATTCTTTAACAAGGATGTATTGCTTCTCGCTCAAGTTTATGGGACGTTTAGTGTGTTAAATTATAATTTATAATTAGTGTACAGTAAATGTTGAAATTGTCTTTAAACTAAAAGATAAAAACTCATACGGCAGACTGTGTGAACATGAAGGTGAATCAGAACAGCAAATGTATTGACAAGAGACGGTAACGCCAATGCGCCCTCTCATCCGCCGTCCTTGCTGCTTATCTCAAAATGCTGAAGGTCTATGGAATAAAATATGAGCTGTAGCAAGCTAAGCAGAGATAAGCACAAGTAGTTATGTGGGTGCATGTGTGAGGGAAAGAGACAGCGCTATTGTATCTCCCAGAGGCATTTCTTCTGTATGCGTGGTGTGTGTGTGACTGAGGTATAGCACAGCTGGCGGCAATTACTCTTAGTGAAGAAACAGCATATGGCCACCGTTATTAAGTCAGAACGTGCAGTTCTTGTTCCAAATAGCTGCGTCGTCATCACCGGAGTATTTTATAATTTTCTAGGAGACTTTCCCATTTTATCACCGTTCCTTCGCATTTGTGGAAATTCCGGGCCTCTAATAATTATAGCTGAATTCTAATGAACATACTGTATTTTAAATAATCTTTCCTGCTCGTGATGTTCACTTTTTCCATTTTATTCCTCCAAAATTAATTTTAATTTTTTTTGTAGGGATTGAGAATACTGTAGTATGTAACATACCGCCAAGAAACACAGTTTAACAATATTGTCGTAGTTGCGTTGTTGTAATAGCCCATGTCGTTGTTGCGGGGCTCGACTGTACATATATCAAAATCCAAAATCTTATTTGAAAGCCGTAATTTAAAGTCGTAATCCAAAATCATAATCAATAATTAAAATCAGAAACGCAACTGTATGTGAAACTTAACACGGTTGAAGCACAACGATTAGCTACGGAAACATAGCCAATGGTCACCTGGGTTGAAAAGGGGTGGGGGAAATAAAAGACGCAATTCTATTTTTAGAACAACGCTCGCATGAGTTCAGGGAGGGAAGCGAGATGTCCAGGCAGAAGCATGACTCACGTGACAGTGCCAGAAGGCTTGCTGGGAGGGGGGAGGCACGAGGGTTGCATCCGGCTAACAAATACCTAGTCACTTCACAAGGTCACGTACATCGCCGCAAACCTGCTTCACATGGTCACGAATCTCGCTGCAAGCCTGCTTCACACGACTCACTATACATGTTTCTACTCATAACATTCACATTTTTCACGTAAGTTTTTTGCAATTTTTTGACTGTTCCCAAAAAGACTTCGCTATAACAGTTTTTTCGCTATTTCCATGTTCGCAATGACGGGATTTACTGTACATTTTTTAATCTGGTTCCCATTACTTTCCTCTTCGTTAGTTATGTACACATTGAATACATTTCTGCCATTTGCACAGCTGTAGACATAGCTCTTTTTTTTATTTACACTTATTTGACAGGAACCTTACAACATTTTTGTTCAACGCTTACAAGTTATGGGATCTGATAGTATTGATGGAGGGTGAAATAATGATAGACGAAGTAGAATGTACATACTTGTATGAACAAAAATCATTATAAACAGAAGTGCAATTGATTAAAAATTCTCTAGTGTGATTCACATCTTTCATCATTCAAATTCCAGTAGCATGTTGTTGGGAACGGTAGAAAAATTACAAAGCAAAAACAATGTTTTAAACTGATGGTTTAAATTGAAGTACTTGAACAGGTAAACTTTCAGTATGGTGAGAAGTCTTAATTGCTCACAAAATTCTTACTATAGCAAATTATAGAAAAAAAAAGTACTAAATTTCCTTTACAGTACATGATCCGTTTTCGTTAGTGTACATCCTGGCAGTCCCTTGTTACTACTGGGCCGTGTTGTACCTCAAATGAGTAACACATTTTATTAATCAAAATTAATTGAACAACTAGGATGTGACCTAAAACTGAGGGAAAAATTTTAAGGTTGAGAAAAAAAAGAATGAAATTTTGATTAAAAAGAACTTCACTGACCAACTAAACTGTACATAATGACTTCATTGTGTTGTTAAATTCAGTATTCTGCTTTCTTCAGCCCACGTTAACTTTTAGTTTACTTCAAATGCCTCCGTTACCAAACTGTGTAACAAAATGTGTAACATTCAGATTAAGTGGAATTTGACACCTTCTGCGTAATTAGGTGGTGTGCCACAACTGTAGGTTGCTGTCTGTAGCCTCGCTTGGCTCAAGGACACAGCTGCTGCCACACTCACACTTACACTCACTCTCGCCCTCTTGCTTGCCCTCACTCTCTCTCACTCTCACATTGCCAAAGTCACATGCTCCAGCCAGGTGTGTGGCATCTGGCAGTGGAGCAGATAGCAGCGGCTACATTACAAAGACCTTGCTGTGCCATGGCCTAGGCTGCTAGCTGCTATTCACGTCCTGCCCAAAACCAGTAGGGTGATGACAGTTTTATATGCCACAATAGTTGTGTGGGTACATCTGAAATAAATTGTGCTATGATACTGTGACGTGCACTGGCACGCAGTCAATCTATCTATTCTTTTAAATTGCTCCAAGATAATCAAATGTTAGATGTATCAAGGATGTATACCACGGGATCTAACATATTAATTGGGGATACTAGACAAAAAATTAAAAATAAATTTTTTAATAAAAATTTAAATTTAACTGTTGAGGGTTTGGAAGTACTAGTAAAATTTATGGGAACAGTTTTATTTGTTTTATTTCATGTTTAGACTCGTTTTTAAAAGAATAAAATTTTAAGCAACTTTTCTAAATAACTTTTTCTTGTATTTTGCTTTATTTATGGTTTTGGAAATTTAACTTCAGCGATTGGATGTGATTCATCTGGCAGGTCAACGTTCAGGCGTGAGGAGGCACGTAGAGGGACTTGCAGGCATCCAGCCTGAGCACTGGCAAGGAAGGTACCGTATTGTGCCAGGGACCTGTGTGTCCATTTGGCCGCGGAAGGTGTCCCTAATTAACTAAAGTGCTGCGTATTGTCTGTTTCTATTGAGATGAAATGTAAATTATTTGTATGAAGGGCAATGTTATACCAAAATTTAAAGACTTCAAAGTTTACTTATTGATTTTGGGAGCATTCGGGAACCCGTTGTATCACTCTGGCATGGTGCAGAGTAAATCTAAGTGTCTGCCCAGAATGATAATAGTCAGAGTGAGTTCACGGACATAAAAATATGGACGGCTGAGTGTTTACAGTCGGGGTGTCATGGCAGTGGATAGCGGAGGTGTAAGGAGCATTGGCGAGCGTTGGCATGGGGAAGTGAAACCTCTGGGATTGAATCACTTACCGTAGAGGCGTTAGTTAAGCCCTTTTTTTGAATATCTTAATGTAGTAAGAAATATATACTTGTAACAATAATTGTTACCTAATGTAGCCTAGTAGCTATAACCCTTAGCGGGTTAAGTATCAGCTGATGAGTACAAACGTAGGTTAGTTACAGTACTGAGCTACGACTTAAACTGGAACAGAATAATCCTTGGGCAGACACTCCACAATAATTATTATATGCACAACTGCAATCAACATTGCAGTGCATTTTCAGTTTGTTTTGTTCTATGGGGTATTTTGTCAACATAATCTGATTTAATTTGGTTTGATGTGGACAGCTATTGTCGAGAACCATCTGCTTCATAAAAATCAATATACGAAAGTGAAATTTAACTGTTTCAATTGATTGTTAGTAGTTTTCAATTATAAGAACGCAAAAACAAAGATGCTATCCGGGCAAGATAAAATACAAACTTTGAAACATTCAAATTACGTGTTACCTTAGAATGCACTAATTCGGAAGAATTTGACGAATCTGAACAAGAACAAAATTTCTCCAACATCATCACCCCTCGCCCCTGTTAGACGGCAGACACGTCACAAAGGTACGTTTGTGGCTGCCTGGAACAGGGAGGGTTCCATCTGTCTGTTCGGTTATCATCTGAGGTGGCAGATGTGTTAATACACTTCTCTTTTAAATTAGTGCAGTACAAGAGAGCAAGGGAAAAATAATAAAATGTATATTTTTGTAATACTTTTAATGCTTACAAAAACCTAGGATGCTGGTTATTATTGTGAAAATTTGATATAATGCACTATTACAAAATCATATTATTTGTTTGCACAATGTGAAAATTCCATTGTGTTGAACACTTTTTAAACAAGTTATAAAATGTACTTGATTACAAAACAAACTTTAAGTCTAGGTACCCGAGAAAGAAAGAATAAAAGAAAAAGAAAGAATGAAAAAAAAAAAAACATTTTCTAAGGAAATAAACAGCCAAGAGAAGTTTGCTTTTTCTGAAGCTGTTTTTCAACACTAATTCCTTGACACAATTGAGTGTTTTCGGTAAGGAACAGACTGAGTTTGTGTGAACAAGAACACAAGTATGTGTACAAAAATTGACACATCCAAATCTTCAAAAATTGCTGCATCTTAGCGCTACGGGTGAGAGATAAAGGATGAGGCCATGTCCTCGAAGGTTGAAAATCGCTGCACTGTAGCATGACGTGTCCGAGATATTGATTGTTATCACTACCAGCCTATTGTCATAACGAACAATATCATTGACGTTTACACTTTGTAAACTAGTATTTTAACCTTGTGTTCCATGGTGCATTTGAAAATTCTTGTATAATAATATTGAATGTATTTTTATAGGCCATTGTGAAGTAATTGGCCTAACCATATTTGTTCGTAGGTATGGTGTTTTGACCCTATCGGATATATGTTTTTTAAATGATTGTTGTTTTGAACTTTTAAGACCTTCAATTACATGTCAGCATGTAAATAAGTGCCTCCATAATGTCAAGGCAATTTTACTATGCAACCAGTTGTTAAGGTGAATACTGTATACTTAGAAAGTGATAGTCCCTTCATATGAGGTGGTTACCTGGTTTACTAACAGAGCTGATGTTGCTCTGGTCTTTTCTCCCACCCTGCAGTGCTTTGAAATTTGACGTGGTTTATTTGATTCAGTATTGATCTAATACAAGTTTTTAATGTAGAACACAGCCACAAGGTTTAACTGTGAACTTATGGTACTGCGTGATAATATAAGATCACCTGGAAGAAAGGTTAGTTAAATAATGTGTAGAGAGGAGTCAGTAGTAGTATTGTGCCGTTTTGACTACAACAACTCCCAAAGGCCAATCGCCTGTTGCTCTCCAGCTCCCCAAAAGCCTTCTTAAAGGCGCTAAGAACCAATTCCATAAAGGGGGCAAGTTTCCACCATGTTGACCAACAATTGCTTATAGCGGGTTAGTGAGCAAAAGAGGCACATTTTCTGAAGAAAAGAAATGTATACATATCTGGTTTTCAAAAACGTGTATTATCAATTAAATTTCACAGAGCGTACAATTCACAAATGCAGACTCACAATACACAGTGCTTTAAGAGAATTTCCGGCGATTATACACCTCTATAGCAGGTCACGAAAGTCCTTTTGAGTGCACAACTCATTTAAACATATTTGCAACTACTCGAATCACATTATTTCCCATTCGACTCGCGGACTCCATGCTCCCAACATGCATTCGTCGCACTATTGCAATTCTCGTCAAGAACCCTAAACAGCCCAGGGAATAATACTTGGGATCTTAACGCTTATTTCTTCCAATAAATCCAACCTTCACGCCTCAGAAACTCCAAATGACGTTCATAAAGATTATCATAAGCACCCTTGCACCCTTACACTGGCAAATACATGCCCGTTTGTAGTCTTTTCTCGGGTTTCCCCAAAACTCAGTATTGGTGAAAAGCAGGAAAATACTGTCTCGTGGTGACAAAGTTTACTCACAGAGGTTTCGATGAGCCCGAACACGTGGACGCCCACTCACCATACACTGAGGAAGGCACATCCCTCCAGTAACCAGCTATGCCAGTCAGCCAACAGTGCCCACATTCGTCAATATCGTTGAATACTCCCAACACATCAATGCCGGCGACGTCTGCCCACGGCAACACACACTCACTACCAGGAGCTGTAATCTTACTATTAAAAAAAATAGCTCAATGCCCAACCTGAGAGTGGCCTCTCCGCTGCACCCACTGTCACACGGCGGCTAGAACCCCCTGCCCTTCCTCCTACCTACAGCGCCCCTGCCGGCGGCCGACGGAACCAAACCCCCTCCACCTTGCATGCCCTCCCCTCCATGGCCAGTGGAGTGGCAAGTCCAGTGGGATAGAGGAAGCTATAGCACCGTCAACCGAGGCTAAACTCCTCAGAGAAGCGGCCAAGGCCAACCACAATTCGAAATGCAAAAGTAAAAGGAAGCCCTAACCAAAGGAAATAACCTTGCCCAAAAAGAAGGGCACACATTCAAAAAAGACCCACTCCAAACTCATAAAAACCAAGGGAGACCAATCAGTATCTAAATTTTTTTTTTATTTTGTTTAGTAATATTGATGTATAATTAGAGTTCATCTTTTGAAGCTTCACAAAGAGGTCATTTATTTTGACGGAACATTGAAATGTATCGTAGAGTCTTGTGTAGAGTCTTGTTTTGATCCTTGTTTAAATTGACAATTTTTTGTCACTTAGTATTGGTACGAAACTGAGGAAAAGGAGGATTAAAAAATGTCTTTTAATATCTGTAATTTAAAGCAGATCATTTATTTATACACAAAATTACTAAGCTCTGACATAAAACTGAATTGAAAACTTTGTTTAAGGTCTTTTTCAACTAACGCAGTGCACAAAACTTATATTAAAAATCTTTCATTTAAGTAAATTATTTACGTTTCTGACTAGAAAATGTACGACAGCGTTAATTGTAAACTATCCATTTACCTTTCTACCATGCCGAAACTATGTCACAAACATAAAAATTACTACTGGCCCATCACATTTTCTTTAGATTTCTGAACTATTGTGCACAACAACTTATAAACTAATAAAAACCTTAGTTGCTAATTTCTATGTGTCCGTGCCTAAGACGTGCTGAGAGCCACAATCAAAACTAACTAAAAATTACGCTACTATTTCTGTACGTTACTTACTTGTATTACCAACTTTTTTGTACCACCTGCGGTACATAAAAGTAAACGCACTACTTATAACCAAATTTTCAACAAACTTAAAACTATTTTACTGACCTTTACGTCACAATACTTGTACTGGGCCCCACCAAGTTATAAATTACAATAATGAACACCTCCAAGTTAATTAATTTGTTACCTTTCAATCCAAAATCGTGATCATGTTAATTCAGTTTTCACTTACCTCTTTACATAATCCAAGAATAAATCCTGTTACACACCACAATTAATGGGACCATATGGCTTGCAACCTAACTAATTTCTAAACCAGTAATTAACATTAAACTGAACACAAAATAGCATGCACGTACCCTATACCCCTCTACTTGGGATAGCAGCGGCCTATGTAAGTTGTATCACAGCTGTACTGTGTAACAATCACCTATCTCAGGCATAACATGTAAATATTGGAAGGAGGGAAATATGAGACAAAAACTCTAAAATATAATTAATGATACATTTACATAGCTGCTATTTTTTTAACAATAAATAAAACCACTACAATTTAATAAAATCTAAAGTGAGGAATTATTTAAACAGGGATCTGAACAAAAAATTGAGGTACAGTAACAAAACACTAAGACCAGAAAAATTGCTTCGCGACAGTATAGTAATGTAAATATACAGGTATATGTGATTTTATTGCGATTTTATTTTCTTTTAAGTTTTGATCATGAAGGGCCATTAACAAGCCAATAGCCCGGTGCAGTAGGGGAGGGGGTTAACAATAGCGTTTGTTGGAAAGTTGGGTATTCCACGGGGATGACTGATCTTTAGGTGAATACGTCACTCTGCCGAGGACAAGATTACGTAAAGAAATTAAAAATTCTAAACAAAAAATTAACTTTAACTACTAATGCAAATTTAAAAGCAGTAAATTTTACAGGTAAATTTTAATTGATTTATGTTGTGTTTAGACTCATTTTAAAGAGAATTTAATTTTAATCAACTTTTCTAAGTAACTTTTTCTTGTATTTTGCTTTATTTGGATTTTGAAAAATACACTTAGTCACTGAGTTCACCTCACCTGGTGTGTGATTCGTCTGAGAGGTCAGAATTCAGGCCCTTGGAGGTACGTACAGTGACGTTCCGGCATGCATCTCAATCAGCAAGCCCTTGTTCTAGCTTTGTGGGTGGTAGGACTGTGTGCAACCTAGCGCTGGAAAGATGGTGCTCCGCAGAACTATCTGACAATTTGATGATACAGTATGTCCCCAATTAAATACAGTAATGAATATTTTGTGGTTATTGTGTGGTAAACTATTGTTTAATTTTGTAAGTAACTGTGTTACATAACTTACGTTCAGTATAAATGTCAGTTGACCATTTTTCAAAATAAGTTGGATCCTGTTGTATCACTCCGCCACGAGGCTGAGTAAGTCGGAGTGTTCGTTCAGGGAGCAGTTAGTCGTCATCAATTGGAGATAGTAAACGGACGTTGAAATATGGCCGGCTGATTGTTTAACAGTTGGGGCATCATAGTGGTGCGGGCTGGAAGTGTAGGTCACATAAGGGAGCACTGGCGCAGGGAAGTGAAGGGTGTCCAAAATCAAATATTATACCACAAAACGCTGACATCAGAACTTCTTCTTCACATCAACATTCTCTACATAGTTCTCTTCCTTTTACAGCACTTCCTTACTTGATTAACCTGGAATAATTAAATTGTTACAAAAAATATTATTAATTACAAGGAGACAAAAAATAATGAAATTACTAGACGATTCAAAACTAAGTATATGCTATGTCACAGTCCCCACCTTGGTGGTGCACGAGGACAATCACCTCGCCCCAGTTCTCTGATAGTATTGTCGGGTGGTAGACATTTTCCTGCTAGAGAAGTGTGGTGATAACAGGAGCTGGTACAGGCTTCGGCATCTGTCGTTAACAGGTGCAGGGCTGAGATTGCCATAAGCGAATGTGACATGATGATGTATAATTTTTGTGTTATTATTTTTTGCTTTTGCACTAAAGTTCTGTGAATCTTGGTAGAGGTGGCTGTGCGGTAATGGCGTAGGAGTTCTGATGAACTTGAACGTTTTGGTGTCGCAAGCCAAGTTTCTTGAATGTCTGCAGAATTAACTTCCAGATCAAACAAAAACTGAAACATGTGTCTGATGAGAACTCTTCTGGGTATTGTACCTGCATGTGTTCTAGTGTTTCATATTTGAGGATGGAACTGAGAATTTAAGATGGATGTTTATTTTTT
Source organism: Medauroidea extradentata (assembly GCA_003012365.1). Taxonomy (NCBI): domain Eukaryota; kingdom Metazoa; phylum Arthropoda; class Insecta; order Phasmatodea; family Phasmatidae; genus Medauroidea; species Medauroidea extradentata. The sequence continues at coordinate 10,596 of PNEQ01114778.1, read as the reverse complement.
TTCTCGGTTACCACGTGGAAAATTTTAGTGTGGACAGAAATGTTGATGCAAGCTATGCCATTCTTAATAAACAGAAACAAACTGCTGTTCACCAGCAAATGACTTCTCATTTCATCTCTGCACCCAATCCCACAAACTAAGCCCTGTATATAATAGTGATGGGAAACATAGTTTGTTTGACAGTTCTAGGATGTTTGGAACTAGGCTTCCAAAGTAACGGTTCTTTGGGAACAGTTCATTTGAACTATATTGTTAGCCAATAAAAAAAGCTCTATGTCTTGCGAGATTTGTTGTTTGAAAACAATACTAGCTTCTGCGTACATGTAGAGCTCAAACATTTACTTATGGTTTTAAAATATTTCATATTTTTTTATCAATAATTATTGCACTGTATTTGTTCCTAACTAAAACTGTTACTATGCCATCATGGATAGCCGATATTTTGTTCAAACAAAATATCTTCAGTACATGTCTCTACATTGTTTATCTAGTCCCCGTTTGAACCCGGATCACCTTGATGGGAGGTGAATGGTTTGATGTCTTAATGGAAGTGCACTGTCGGCAGGAAGTAGATTTTTACGATATTTTACATCCCGTCATGCATATATGCGCACACACATGCACGTGCACACACACACTTCCTTTAAAGGCCTTAATTTGGTGTAGGTAGTCCTTAAAATGTCCCTAATTGTATGCCTGACCTCCCTAAAACACATTGGGTGGCACCCATGAGTTAGGATGCATTTGTACCTCTGCCCAGCCTGTGTTTCATTCTTTTAAATGTAAATGTTGTAAAAATATACTTTCACTGTTGCTGGCAGTGCACTTCCATTACATCGTCACACCATTCACCTCCCACAAGGCGATCAATGTTCAATTCCCGACGGGGTCGGTTCCCAGATTTTTGCATATGTAAATCATGCTGGCTTATGTCACTGATCGGCAGGTTTTCTTAGATATATTCCGTTTCCCTTACCCCCGTCATTGCAGTGCTGCTTCATACTCATTATCATGGTACCCCTCATCAGTGCTAAAGGCCTTGATGTTAAGCACTGACCAAAATCTCTCTGTCATTACATTATCACATTACTTGGATTAAAATTGTTTTGTGTGTACTCTATCCTCAATCTTTCCACACCCTCTCAGTACCTCTCACATGACTCTTGCCAGTACTGATACTGACACACAGAACTAGGTGGTGCAACTGTAACAAATTGGACTCTCACTCGGTAGGATGCAGGTTTGATCTCTGGCTCCGGCCATCCTGATTTCAGTTTTTCATGGTTTCCTGAAATCACTGCAGGCGAATGCTGGGATGGTTCCTAACAAAGGCCATGGCCGACTTTTCTCCCGGCTCCTGTCGTTGTACCAAGTTGTGTGTCACCGTCTATAATAACGTCACTGTCGACGAGATGTAAAAAACTACTTAACTTGCCATACGTGACACGGACAGAAGTCAGTTATATCTTACTGCAAGGCTGGTGACACAAGTTAACATTGCTGTGTTCCAGCTCACAGCCAGCAAGCATGGTACTTACAAAGGGAGAACAGCCAGTAGTATAATCACTAGTCTTAAAGTACCTCTGGGGGCTGCGGTGGCTGAATTGTCAGACTATTCGCGTACCATCAAGGCGACCTGGGTTTGATTCCCGGCGGGGTCGGTCCCCAGATTTTTGCATGTGGGAATTGTGCCGTACGATGTGGCTTGTCTGCTGATTCTTTGGGGGATCCCACGTTTTCCCGCCCCTTCATTCCAGCGCTGCTCCATACTTGCCCATGTCACTGCTTACCAGCACTAAAGACCTCAATGTTGAGCGCTAACCAAAATCTCTCACTGACTTGAAGTATTCCTCACTAAGTATACCTTTACTGTAATCGAGAGTTGTGAGCTGTGCTTGGATGACAAGATAGATGGCTTGAATTGATATTGGCCTCTCTCAGCTTAAAGCAGCTGGCATGAACCTGTAAAGGGAAGGCTGCTGTCAATGTTTCTGCCACCACTCTCTTATTATACGTCTCATCAGGTTCTGACCATTATTTATACTGATCCTGGCCTTTATGTCAAGACTGGTGACTTATGGTGACCTTGGCTTCTCCCAGCTCGCAGTTTACACCCAGCAACTGTAGTGTTGTAGGTCTGATAACAGTTTTGCTTTTGTAGTCCTTTTCTTTTCTGTTGCTGAATTATTTAGCATGTTTTGCAATGTTTTCTTTGGTAGCTCAGTTGCTGTTTTTCCTAATGCAGCAATAACAATCTTTTCTCTGCTTAGTTCATTAATATTGCTAATGCCTAAGGCATCTAGTAAATTGACGAGCATCTGTCCTTACCTGTGGCTCCATTACTTAGTTGTTTATCATTGTTCTCCAACAAGTTCCTGTCAATATTGGTTGCTGTGGTACTTAGCTGTAATATTGAGAGCTCTCTCAGGCAGCCAGCGGTATTATCTATTGTCTGTATATTCTTGTGGCTGCATTGCTTTGATCTTCCTGCTATGCACTTTATCACTAAAGTTAACTTTGTCCAGTGCCTACTGGTTTCTGTTGCAGCATATCATAGCAGTATCATGGCTCTCTATGACTGCCAGTATTAGTGACTAGTGTGTGTGTGTGTTTGTAGTGGTGCATTTTTTATTTGTTTCAAAAAATGGTAACAAGTGCCATCCTATCGTGACTATGTTTTTATGGTTTTTCTGCCAGGTGCTCTTTGATAGCTAGCAGTAGTGTTCTTTGTTTACTTATTCATTTTCACTGGCACTTTGTGATGGCTAGTACTAGTGTATAGTACTGTAACAGATGTTTATGGTAAGAGCACAAGGTTATAATTATACATCACCCTTCTGTTATACGCACATATTCCTTTCCTATTGTTTCTTTGAAGGGGATTATGGGATTTAAACCTTTTGTGTAAATACCCTGCCCTCTGGATTTTGAATTTGGGGAGAAAAAAAAGTTATAGTCATTTTAAACCACAATTAAATTTAATGTTGGCATTTTTACAGAGTCTATTAATACTATATAATGTCTTTAAAAATACTGGCCTACAAAACAACATGCGTCGAACTTCATTCACATTGGCTACCCAGGTGAATATAGTCAGCGAAAATATTGCAGCTCGTCTGTAGCGACAGCCTCGACTCAGACCACCAGAACTTGTGCCGCCCCCACCTGAAAGCCGATCCGGGCTACACCGATCTAGAGAACTTTGGTTACATTACACATGTCGGTACATGTAGCTTTGGACAGATCATGTCGACAGTAGACAGAACAACATGTTTCCGTTAAGCTTCTCTCACAATTGCACAGCAACCAGTACTAATACTACTCTTATCTTGTATTACTGTGCCACTTAAATCTTATTTAAGGTGTGTGTTTGAATCACTGCGATAAATTAGGTCTGGTAACAGTCTACAGTTGCACAGGCCACGTCCAGAACCTAATGTTCAAGCTTTATATGACAGCACTCATATTTAGTACTCATCTGCCTATAATTGAGGTTTGAGTTCCATACTTCTTCACACGTGGGTGGCTACCAAGGCGCTGACGCACGACCACACTCAGTGGCTGCTCGAAACAGTCTCCCCTCCTCTCGCGGTACGACCAGCTGAGCGAACCTTCATTGTGATGTCAGCTGAGCGATTCTCATACTGCTCTGCAGCTACTCCGTCAATTACATAATTAAAGTTTTGATAGGCAAATAAACGTTTGGACGCATCCAGAATAAATATAAATACAATAGAAAAATAAATATAAAAGTTTGAACAAGCTAAAATAATTATGATTTAACATGCAAGTACATATTGCACACAGTGCTTTAAAAGAGACTCTCTGGTGTTCTTCATCATAATAGTTCCTTCCTAAGACAGTGGAGTTGTCTCAGTGGCTGTATAGCGCCATACTATCTCTGTTGTTCCACTACCTGTTTCATCATGGCTCTGTCTTACTTCCAGCAGTAATGATCAGTGGCTACCTCTACCTGTAACCGTTAGGGATGCACAGATACCACTTTTCACCGATACCAATACCTAAAACCTTAACCTATAAGTACAGATACTGATACTTGTACCTACATTTGCTTAGCAATACCAGTGGTTAATGTGAAAGCTTGTGTGACAATACATGTAACACTAACTTCATGATTTCAGTACAATAACAGCTGTACTTAACTATCTAAACAAGAACCGTTGCCTCGCACAATTTCAACAATTAATATTTTCATACATAAAGAATATAGCAAAATTGTTAAAAACAAAAATTTCAAATTTTTGGCAAAAATTAACAAAAGCAGTCTTCTAGCAGTCTGCTAGCTTATGCGATTAACACATACAAAACAAAAAAATAAATGTAACAAATATTATTTTAGTGTCATTAATTTGCAGCTTCAAGAGACACTTCAGTTACGATACACTATCACAAAAATTATATTACATTTCATTATATTTAAACAGCGGTATATAAACGTAAATAAACACAGCTCCCGCTTCATTTATTATACACACACTAAATACATATCTGGATGAAATTTACTTTTGTTAAAGAAGGTGCCAGGCATGTCTCAGTATATTAAAAAATTCTCAAAAGTTCATAAGATACGTCTTATTATAGACAAATACTGAATGGGAAAGGCATTCACGGCAAGGATTACCGCTATGTTTTTCTATTATGATTGAAAATTGTGTTTTCTTTTGGAAAAGAAAACTATGATACTCCCTTTTAATTTAATGTAGGACTGGATAATTAATCAACATTTCAGATATTTTATAGTGATTGTATGTGATTAAATCAATATATTGGACGACTTACCTTTTGTCAAATGTGATGTTTTACAGTTTTTAAACTCTCTGAAATGGTTAAGCTGCAAAGTTTTCTCATGTTTTAAGTTGTGTAAGATTTTGTTTTGCCCTTTGAGTCTGTCGATACCCTTTTGTTACACAACAAACAGATACTTTTTGAATCACTGTTTTCTTGCTAAACAAAGTAGTCCCAAATTCCGGACCAATTTTTTCCGTGATATCTTCTCTTTGTGGCTACTTCTGTAGACCAACTAGTAACAATTTCTTAAATGTTGTGTAACTCCTTTCCCGCTAACAGCAACGTCGTGTCATATTTGGAGGGGATTACACTCTCTCTTTTCATACAGGCAGGCTATTCCCGTTTATGCAGACAAACATGTGGAAAAAGACTACCATGGAAGTTATGTTGATTATTATTTTCATAAATGCTGAAACAATAACAAGATGCATAACTTATGTGCTTAGTTATAAAATTTGCCAGTAAATGAGGTGTACAATATTGGTATAATTATCGGTAAATATTGATGTAAATACAGATACTGGACCAATTTACAGCAGATACCACAGTTTTGACCGATACTGAGTATTGTTTATCAGTGTTGGTGCATTTCCATCATTGTTCTTAAGCACTTCCAGCTGTTTTGTTTAGTTCCTGCCCAGCCTTTCTGCAGCTGTTTCTGTCTTTTACGTTCTGACTTCAAGCACTGCTGTATAGTGCATGTAGATTTCTTAGGTTTCTTTTGCTATACCTATCAATGCATATTTCCTAGTGCTATTTTCTATTGAAACATATTTTGCTTATTTATAAGTTAATAATGAAAATTTAATTTTTTATGTTTTAGTTAAATTAGAAACCTATTATAAAGCAGTATTTGGAGACGTAATTCGAATCCATGTTTTAGCTTTTGTTTTCTGGCCTACATCAGTCATTTTGTCGTTTAAGAATGGATACCTTGTATCATCATTTTCATGACTACGGGCGTGATAGAAAATTCATAACTGCTGTAAAACAAATAGAAGTGTGTCAATTTTTAAGTCTTGGAAGTTTTAGTATATTGAAAAATTAATTTAAACAAACAAACAAGTAGTATCCAGACTGCATACATTTTGCAAGTTATCCATGTGGCATTTTTTTTTTTTAAATCTGATACAAGATATCAACTCTTAACCACTATTTTATTCATGTGGGAGAATTTAAAATTACCACTTGTGTAACAAAATCTGTGGAATAATTGATACTGCATAAACGGCTCCTACTATTACTATTTTATATTTATATAATTAGTTATTAATTTTTTTTATTTCACTATGCATGTGGTGAATAAACGACAACGTAGATGACAGACTTGAATCGTTTCTACGTAGCATCCGACTATGAGTTGATGATAGACATATTCAAGAGTGAGCTTAACTTCTTGAAGTCTTCTTGGCAAAACATGCTGGGACGACCCCTGGTAGTCATGGCGATGAAGAACGTCCACTTAGGTATTGTAAATATTTGTGTATTCAAGTGTGATTATTTGTCAGTGCATATGCATGTACAGAGGATTCTCTACATATTGAAACCTTACAGATTGAATTTCTACATTCATAAAGCATATTCTGATGCCCCATTTCTTAATTTTTACTGCATTTCAAGACCACATCCATTGAAATACCTCGTGAATTGAAATTTTTTGTCCATCCCATGAGATATGAGGGATATAGAATCCACTGTATTCGTAGTATAGTTTTTACCAAAGTGTAGCATAGTTTACAGCACTCTTCTGGTTGATTTTGACTAATTTTGCATCTTGTCTACTAAATATATTTACTATGTATAACACAGTGGATAAAAATGCTTTGTAGATTTGGCCTGATTTTCATGTGTGGTAGGTAAATGCTCTTTTCGGCTGCTGTCAACTCTGGCTAAAAAGTGGATCATATAGCTTCAGTGACAAGCATTTTTGCATGAACGTTACTTGTGTAGGAAGCATGTTAAGATATAATTATGCTCAGTAAGCATGTTAAGATATGCTCAGTAGCAGATATGTTTGTCTTAAAATGCAATATTAGTTTTTAGACTTAGTACTGCACAAAAGTGACATAAATGTTTGTACAAGAAGCAGACCTAGCATTAATACTGCACAATTACTGCATTTCTGTTTATTTTAAGTGTAGTAACTGTTTGTATTCGTGTCAAGAGATGTACTATTATACATAATGAATTTCAAATTTTTGTGGCAAATTGTTAGGAAAGTTATTACTAACATTGCTTAAGAAATGATAAAAACTTGTATTATTGTATTTTGTTCAGTGTTAACATAGTCATGTAAACTATGAATTTCTTAGTTCTACATCAAATTGATCAGTAATTATTGATCACTTTGCTTATAAAATACCACAGTTTATATCTGTACATGTTGCCTTATTTTATATTTTGCAATAGTGATATAAGTACTGTAATTAGTTTGAAAAGTTCTCTTTAAAAAGTTTAATAATTATTGATATGATTAAAAATAGCAGTGTATACACAAACATAATATGTACTGTATTAGGGGTCCGGATAGCTGTATAAATGATGAATTTGATGGTTCTATGTTAAAATGTTTGCAAGTTATCACTAACTCTGCTGTAAAAGTAATGAAGGGGATATCTTGTATTATGTACCTTATTTGTGTCTAGGGTTGACATATTATTACATAATTCACTCTCCTATGTCAAATGGATCATTATTATTGGTATCAATGAAACATATATGTTCATATTAAGAGGCCTATGTACTTGGTGCATGAACTGTGTTGTGGAGAATGTAAAGGTCTCTTACTTGAAGCTATGCTTGTAAAATTTTAAAAATTGCAATATGCTTATAACTATTGTTTTTGGGTCCATCTAAATGACTATAATTATGCATTTTTAAGGCTGCTATAGATCCATAAATTCCACCAGGATTTGTAAAACGCAAAACGAGATGCATGTGTTGGCCTTACTATGTATAAATAAAATTGTTGGGTACACCATCTCTGCCATGCATGCCAGTGAAAAAATAATTTTAAAAGTTTAATTTTTTTCTTCAAAAGTAGGGAACACAAAGAGTTCAGGACAAAGGTTCTGGATAGACACACTAAATTGTTACTCCTGACTTACATTTGGAAAATTTGGACTACAGTTCTCGAGGCATGCCCACATTGCACTACAAATCATAGTTTGTTCAATGCAAGATGGCGGAGTGCGAAGCTACCTTGCTGTGAGCATCACTGCGAAGTATATTCGCTCACACAATTACAAATCCAGGAATATACATTTTCATACTGACATTTTTACTTCTCGAACTTACTACTGACTACCAAAATACACAAAAAATAAATAATTCAATAAATAAATAAATAAATAAATAGATAAATAAAAAAAAACAAATCAAAACATAAGGTTTGTAACTCTGTTATAAAGCCTTAAATACAGTTTTTTTTAAAAATTTAAATACTAAATTTTAATTTTCTATGACTGCAAAAATGTAAGTTTCAGTAAATACAACAGCAGTAATAATTAGGCATGCAGTGATTTGGAAACGGTAATAATTTCTACAATGCACCATAGTAAATCTATCCTCTGAAAAGGAAACAACAAACATAAAACAATGTGCCCTTTTACTTAACATTGTATAACCCCAACTTCTTGGGAAAAAAATTCTCTTTTAGAAGTTCTTCTACCCAACATACCTTGTGAAAATAAAAAAAACATTCACAACACAACTGCTTACTCACATCAATAAAATTTAAAATAAAAGCAAACATACAAATGCAGAATTGTGAAAATGTAAGGCGTCAAACTAAACATAAAATAGTATGACATACAAAGAAGCTTGTTAGTGTACAAATAAAGAAAACAGAAGCAAAGTGAAACACTAGTGATGTATGTACAAGAACTAGATACACATACCAAGACTACACGCCAACTCCGGGACCAGGTAAATGTTTCTGGTAGCCGATTGGGCACTCCACGCCAGCAACATACATAGAACCATGCACTCATACCCTGTGTATCCGTAATAAGAACAAAATATTAACACTGACGAGATTACAATCAATTGGTTGTTTACCTAAAGAATATACAGCAACCACATCAAGTCATAAATCTTTATATCAAGTTACAAAAACAGGTAAGTACAAAACACAAATTTATGTCTACAATTCTCTTGAAACGTGACAGGCATACTTATCAATACACTATCACTGATTGGAAACATTTACTTTCAAAACTTTAAAATTATTGTGGGCTTTGTGATGATATTTCATAACATCCTTCTTACAATTTTAAATATTTCTATTTATCAAACATAACTTTGTTTATTACAACAACTGTACCTTAAGACAAAAAATTTCTATCCTGTCTGTCCTTCAATCATTACAGCCATAATGATGATCTTAAGATAAGAGTTTAGGCATCTGCCTGAAGTGATTTACAGTAAACCCCCGATCTAACGACATCGGATCTAACAACATCGGCAATCTAATGACATAATTATTTGGCACAGTGTGGTATCGTTAGATTGAGGGTTTACTGTAATTACTCAACTGGTACAAATTGCTGTTGAACTTTTAAATTTTACACAAATCACATTATTTTCAAACTAAACAATTTAGTTTCATACGAATTTTCTTTTGCATCTATTGCATGTGTAGTAACTACTACCAAAGACATTTAATAATTTCTTCCCCTCGGTATTCACTCAACAAAACACATGGTTTGCCACCTCTGACAAACACATTGGTTATCATAATCAAATTGTTTAAATTGAATTATTGTTGTTCCCTCAAACTTTTCAAGACAACATGTAGTTTTCAGTAATTTTTAAAGGTGTTTTTAAGATACAGTAATTAAAAAATTTTGTTAGTGGTTTATATTATTTTTAAATTAAATAACCAATTTTTTAGTTCCAAAAATTAATCCTTAATTGAAACAGACAGTAAACTTTGCTCGCTTCATAGATTATTTTTCTTTGTTTTGATCTCAGTCTTAATAATCTGTGTCATTTAATTTTCTTTGTAATATTTTATCTTTCAGTATTAAATATTTTAATTAATGCTAAATGTTTTTTTTTAATCTGTGCTTGTACATACAGTATATTGTTACTTGTTTAGAAAAAAAATAATATACTTTTTTGTGTCAATGTAAAGTAGTTTTCTGCTATGTTGTTTGTATACGACCATGAGTTTAGTTTTACAGTTATGTAGTTTTTGTTCTCATGCCATAGTTGTTTTAGAAAAAGTAATTTACATTTCAGATAATATTATTATTTCTGGATGACTGTAAAATTGTCGAGAATTGACAGCAATTATTTTAGTGTCCTCCTGTTGTATTATGTGTACATAGTAATGATTTTAGTTTTACAGTTTTTCATTTGCAAGATTGCTATCATAGCCTGCAGCGTAACTATTTTCTTATAGAAGCTGTTCATATTTCAGCAAATATTTTGTCTGTTGTACAACTGTAAAATAGTTTAGAATAATCTTAATTTATTTCAAGTATGTATTCTGCTAAACAGTATGTTGTGACGCGTCCCCTTGCGTCTACTGTGTGTTGCTATTTGGACTATTGTTATTGTAGTGGGTGTTGAGGTTATGTTAAGACACGTGCTCCGGATAGCTCAGTTTGATTTAATTTGAAGGTTAACCAATCATCGTGACTTCATCAATAACCACTCATTCAGTCAACGGTTGATTTATTTTTTGTTTAACTTTGACAGATGTTTACAAAAGGCAGTTTCTTACAAATCACAAATAATAAATAAAAATAAAATAAACTAAACCCGTCAGCTGTCCGGCGT
>PNEQ01114777.1:0-40984 GCA_003012365.1 Medauroidea extradentata | reverse complement strand
CTAACTTGACCGAACAAAAATTTTTTTTACGTAGGACTCCTTATTAAAAATATTTCTAAAGACGTTAATAGTAGTCCTATGTAAAAAAATTGTAAGGTTAGATTTTAGGTTATGTTAGGTTAAAATAGGTTTGAAAAGGTTAGGATACCTAACCTAATCTACCCTAAACTTAATCTAAACCTAACCTAACAATATATTTATTTTATGTAGGACTACTACGAACGTCTCTAAAGACATATATCAACAGTAAACTATACATCAGCAATAGTTTGGCCGGTACACAACGTGAAGTGTAAACATTAACCTGTAAAACCAATAATTTCGCACGATTAGTAGTGATTCTAAGTTCATTAATAAAAATGTTTCTCCAATGGTGGAAAGTAGACATACGTAAAGAAAATTATACTTTACTTACTTTGAAATGTTTATTTTTATTGCAAGGAATTCGCTACCAGCATGTACAGACGTATTTGATGCGCACATTTTACTTACGATAAAACATTGGGGGAAAAAAGTATTCATCCAGTTTTTAATTACAATACATGAATGCAGGAATTTCTGTGATATTCCACTGGTACGAACGTTAACAATTCACAACAAATTATGAACCCAAATAGAAACGACGACTACGTATTTCGGCCATGATAAAATTACTCAAACAGTAATTTGTGAGAAGATAAAATGAAATTTTATTAATATAAGTGGTAATGGTGAGTTATTTCCTTAAACAGGAACCAATTAAGGCCACATTAAGTTTTGACAGTGTTTGTAAAATTTATTAAAGTACATACAACTTTAGAAATTTAATGTGAAATAAGAACATCAGTGGAGATTTAAAAAATTACAGAACACAATTATCGTAATTATTACTATTCTAGGGCAGAAAAATAGAAGGACACAGCAAATGGCCTTATTAAGATTTCAGGTGCCAAATAAGGCCATGAGGTGGTGCCTAATAAGGCCAACTACAAGAAGCAAAATAATAAACCGATAAAATCCATTTATAATTAGAAAATCACTTTTAATATGTTTAAGAATCGAAATTAAGAAAAACTAAAGTTTACATGTACACTGTTATCAATCAAAAAAATACATGGCAAAATATTAAACTTGCATTTGCATCGATCATACCCAATAGCAACAAAAAGTTTCCTTTACACTAACAATGTCCAAAATAATTTGTCTTCTCACAAATACGCTTTTAGTAATGACTTTACACATGAAATAAGTAGTTATCACATAACTGGAGTAAAAAAATGAGAATTGAAACTTATTGCAAGGAAATAATAGAAACATTCGTGTATTTTAAACAAAGTACACATGCATACTTGTTTCCTAACTAAACGTCAATAATGAGATTTTTATGAGGCATTACTGAACTTTAGTCGAAGCATAAGTAATTGTGATCTACTCTAACCATCACAATTAGGGCAAACAAAGAGGCTTGTAACACATTTATCAAGTCCAACACACTGTTCGTGATAAAAACTCTGCATTCTGAACACAATCTCATGTCTATTATTTGATGCTCTTTGCAAATAGGGCATGACCAATCATCTTTTGCACAACGATGTTTTGTTATCCCACTACATCCAGCCTGAGGAGCTGTGCGATTCGTGTCACTTGGTATCCGAGAAGATGCTCTTAGTTTTATTCCCAGTCTTGGTTCAGTTTGCTTCAGCGGATATTTTCTGGGAACTGTTGGTCGTTCGGTCTGAAACAATGATTTTACGATCCTTTGGGCTCTTGAATTTATTGCTTAATGTCTTGATTTTGTTGTAGATTTATACAATGTTGGTGCTGTGAGTACATTTGGGAATGTAAAACTTTCATCAATGTTTTGAGAAGTGTTCAATACTCCGCGATCAGATGGCCCATTGCCAGAACTAACACTGCTTGCACTTACATTGTCAACATAGTCTTAGCTAGCCACATTTGTTTCGGGTTCGGTGGAAGTCAGTTCAGATGGGGCGAAAGCTGTTTAAGGAAGAATGTTGCAATCGTAAGGATATATCCCAGTTCCCCAAAACCCAGCAATTAAATTGGCAGGGGTCATTGATTTTACTCATACCTTTGAAAAAAGCAGTCCAAATCTTACACGGTTTATTGTTCTTTCACCATATGAAGTCCAATAATTAAGAACCACTTGATCCTAATATTCCTCGAAAGGCCCAAATACAGATTTATCGAGTGGTTTTTGCTCGTGCATGCAGTTGGATGGAAGGCAAAACAAAATGATGTCATACTTTTCGGCTATATCCACTATATTCGCATCTAATTGGGACTTCGCTCCATCAAAAATCAAAATAATTTTCCGAGGGGTATTGAATTTTGAGAGATGGGTCACCCACTTAACAAATACCTCTAATGTCATAGAGCCCTTGTGTCATTTCAACAACCGTTCCTGTAGGCATGTTTTATTCCCACTCTGGCTCGTATCGTTTTCCTTTAAAAAGGATCATTGGAAGGATAGCGTGACCGATTACATTACCACATTCATCAATTGTAAGGTTTTGAGCATGCTCCGGTGCAATAAGATGAACTCTCTTACTCCCCTTTCTGCCATATGTAATATCAAACGACAGCCATTTTCGTCAATGTTGTAGATTTCTTCCGGATGACCTACAAGATTATGTTCCTCTAATATTCCACGTAATTTAACAAGGTAATCACTGACAATTACTTTGTTTAGTTTTGCTACTCTACCTGCATTCATAGCTTGGGCCTTCCTTTTCGAAATATATGGGTGTCGTTGAAGAAATGACTTTCACCACTTTTTACCGGCCATTTCTGACTTCTTATTGAATGGATGATTGACAGAGTTCAACTCGCAAAATGAGTACACACTTCTTAAAAGTTTAGGAGTTAACGGTACCCCTACTGCTGCTAACCTGAAAATTCAATTACATAATATGGTTTCTTCTTGCTCGGTAAGTAACGCGTGTCTTCCAAGTTTTTTTTCGCTACTCCCGGATAAATTATGATTTCGCAAGGTCCATCGCGTTATATTGTACTCACATGCAACTGTTGCAACTGGCATGCCATTTCTGAATGCTGCTAATGCTGCCACAAGCTGGTCAGTGGTCCACTTTGCTCGTTTGCTTGTAGTGTACATTTTCTTCTGTAAGAAAACAAGAGGTTTCAAAAGAATTGATTCACATGAGAAGTAATTTTCTTAGTGGGCCATTAATCAAAGGAACTTAGTTTACAAAAAAAAAATGGTTATTTCAACAACTAATAAAATTTCATGTTGAATAACATGTACGAATTCCCAACTCTGGATTTAGTAATAAATTTAATCGATAATATGTCATAAATGAATAGTGTTGTAACAATGCAACAACTGAGACACAAAATGAAAATTATTTTAAAACCAGTGTCACAAAACACAACATGGTCACTTAATAAGGTCAGAGTAGTATATTAATAAGGCCATCGTGGCCATATTAGGACACCAACATTTTGTGTCTTTCATTAATTCACTTATAACAGCACAATAGGTCGATTGTTAAAACCTTAGGGTATTCTGAAATCTAACAAAATACCCTTTCGTTTATAATATTAATGTTGTATATATCATACCTAGAATCATTACTATAACATAAAATGACTTACCAAAATTTGTGTAACGCAAGTGTGCCGAAACGTTCTTCACCATCAGTCTACCGAGACAGCTCGCGCTACCTGTTGTCTGAAGCTGATACCAATGGAGGTACCGGATGATGCTGCTACCTACCACGTTAAGGGGTATTAGTCCCTAAATAAATAATGTTAAAATAAACTTGAAACTATTCATTTTGTAGTAGACATAAATTACAAGAATTTGAGATATAATTTTATTAGAAAAAAAAATTATATATGTTTTAACATTATAAAGAATCTTTACACACTAATTTTCCAGCCCTTACAGCAAGAATCTGAATACATTTTTTACCAATTACTGCATTCACTAGCTAAATTAAAGTACGAGGAATTACGTGTCACATTCGGTTTCTTAAAAACAGTTGTTTGAAACAGTTAACTAATGCATTTTACATGCTAATGTAAATGCATTTTTTCGTAATTTTTTGCTATGTAATTTCAGTAGTAAATTTAAACACTTTAACCAACGATTTGAAACAAAAATACTACACTGTATCATACTGTTACATTTAAATTAATTTTATAAGCAATAATATTTCTGTTTGCTTCAATAGTTCACGAAATGTAGACATAAAATCAAATGTATGTAACAATGTGTTAGGTTGGCTAATAGTTCCCTGTGAAGTACTTCCATCTGGCAGTATAGACGCGAACTATTTGAACTGTATGAAAGCATGCCCCTCCCCCTCTCCTACTGTCGGACAGGACCTGTGTAATGTACAGTTGGTAGAAGGGATAGGAAGGGGGGCGCGAGACAGCCAGTATTACCACGAGAATGAGGGAAAAAATGTTTGCAGCCAGGCTGGCTTACAGTGTTGCTATATCTTTAGAAGGATGCCTTCGCTTTGTTGTGGCGTCCAGTTGCACTTCGGTGACGTTCAGGACGGAGTCGATCCATTCATGTATTTCAAAGGCATATGGCCATTTTGCAAACACAAAGCGCAATGTATTCACACGGATGTTCGACATTTTACAGTTATACAAGATTACGAAACTCAAACAATATATCATTTGCCACTCGTGTACGGAAACCTCCCTGTTTCACGCTCGAGCGACTAACCTCCGCGCACCGACACGATGTGCACCTGGCGGAGGCATGCACGGAACTGTCCTCTGAGCCAAACTCACATGCCTTGTAAATGCTTTCAAACAATTAAAATTATAGATTTAACGATTATCATATTAATATATATACACACGCGTCTTTTGTTTTTCAGCTATTTAGTATTTAATCTCATTACGTGTATTTGCTAAAGGATTGTTTTGTTCAACATTTTCTCACATTGCTAGATATCTCGTAGAAGAGACTTGTCCCACAAGTACACAAATAAGAAGAAAATAGTTGTGGATATTATGGCAGTTATGGTAAATTATTATTTCCATTTAATTAACCCGAGTCGTTGATATAGAAACATTTCCTTTCCATGTATAAGTATAGCAGATATAATTACGTCGCCATATACCCGCCATTGCAAGTTACCGACGAAATTCAGCCTTTCCAACTGCTCGCGAGCAGTTGGTAAGTTCCTACCGGACTCGTGACGTCAAACGATCCCCGTTTTAAACTAAGAATACCAAAAACAAGTCTGGCTGGGGGTAAATTTGTGTTTGTCCATTTGGGTCTCAAAATTGTCACTATACAACCTGTCTCACGAAAAATACTGGGGTCACTCAAATTAAGTCACATTAAAGGGGGGAATGTTTGGTGCAGTGATGATGCGGAAGCTTCCGCATCGCCACTGCACCAAACATTATATATATATATATTTATTTATTTATTTATTTATTTATTTATATATTTATATAAAGAAATAAAAAGAAAGTTAGCTGCGGTGTATGTTGGCCCGCTAAGTGGTTTATTGGATTCGTGGTTCAAATCCCGGTCACTCCATGTTTTTTATTACTTCTTAAAATTATAGTTTACATGTGTAGATAATTAACTTCTTTGTTAAAAACTTAACCATATTGTTATAACATTGATTCTACACACACACGTGCGCACACACACAGACATTGACCTACATATCCATCCATGTTTTTTTTTATTTTGCCCGCGACTTCATTCGCGTGGTTTTAAATTTTGGAAAATTCTAAATAATAGGACAAAATTGTGTTAATGATAGTTAATGGCCGTTTTAGGAACATTTAAAAGTGTTTCGCTAAATTTTTGTATCCCTCGTTCTGCTTGCTCTGTTTCGCCACTTCCCTCCCTTTCCTTTATATTAACATATTATTCTATTCTTACCTCAATGATATGCAAAATTTTCTGTCAGTAACCTTCGCAGGTGCACGTAAAACCCACCAAAATTTAATCGCATTCGGACGAATGGTATAGAAACGCATACTTTATGCAAAAGAACTAGATATTATTAATAATAATTAACATGCATACATATATTTTTCTCCCATGAATAGAGCCTATTCGAAACACTTGCATATGTCTGAAGTTAGGAAGTAATTACAGTTATTTTCCCACAATAAAAAAACTGAAAAATTCAATCGGAAAATGCACTTCTTCGTATATAGATACTGTAGACTAAGCTTTGAACATTAAGTCAACTCAATAAAAATATATAGGCCTACTATCTAGGATGCTTTTTGTACAGGTTTTATAATTATTAATATTTATGTTTGTCAGCAATCCACTCCATTCTGTCAGATTGTATAATAACAGTAAATTAAATGAAACAAAATTTATAAATGAAATAAACAATTTATTACAAAACCATAAGTCACTTACGACTATAACACATAATATACAACAACTTAAAAAAAGTAAACAATCGATCCAGATTTGAATTACAAATTATACTTAAACCTTAAAACAAACGCACTAGAACACTCCTCTACCGCTACCCGATGAAAGTGTCTCCAGAGCGAAAATACGAGAAGAATGCTTCTGTGTCAAAACGCAAAACGTTAAAATACGTATTATTACCCGTTTGAGCTGAGAAAACGTTTTTAAGTTATCGACATTAATATTTTCTATTATTTGACACTGAAATTAATAAATTACGAAAAACGGTCATATACACCTAAATGTTGCAGTGCCCGCCATCATGGCAAGCTGCTTGAAAAGTCGTTAGGGCCGAAGATACCCAAACGCGTTGGACCTCGTACCGACTAAAACTCTGAATACGGATTTTGTGGACTGGAAGAGAAATAACTTTTTCAGTAGGCCGCGGCACAGTTGCTTTATACCGACTATTGCTTCGTAGCCACGAAACTCAGAATAAGCTCCCAGGAAAATGAATGGTGCATGGTAAGGGAATAACAATGCTTGTAGCCAGGCTGACTTACATTGTTGCCATATCTTTCGAAGGCTGTGTTCGCTTTTTCGTTGCGCACAGTAGTTAAGCCTTCCTTACCTACCTTGATCCAAGCCAACAGGCACTCACTCCCAGCCTCATCCCCAACGCTGATGATCTGTATTTCCAGAAACAGAAAGGTGATCTGTTTTAACACTTGTGTTTTTATTAGTACGTTTACATGTAAAATTTAAATCGATTTAAAAACCCTTACCGTTTAGAAAATTATATCTAAAAAGACCAATTCGATAGGAGTATCAAAATTTGGGATTGTAACGATTTGAATCGACGGTAGAACAACATGGAAAAGCGGATCGTATTAAACACGAATTGAAAGTAAACTAGCACACTCTGCAATTTTAGTTTCGAACTACAGATTTTATGTTTACTGCAAGTGCGTGTTTGCTGCAGATCGTCTGTAGGAATGTGTGATCCTCAGAAGTAGTTACATTTTATTATAAAAACACAGTAGTTTCCTTGTCTCCATGTTCAGTTCGTAGTGTAGACCTACAAATATAACAGAATGAAAAATAAAATGTTATGTTTATTTATTTCACTTCAGCCGACATACCTAACTTCAGTTTCAACATTTTCTAAACGAACAAATTTTCCCAGCTTACTGAAACCGATGTCAATTATATCCGCACTTAGCTTGTAAGCATGTATCGTTCTCAGTCGTATTTCAATACTTAATTTGTTTTAAAAATGACATGTAAACATACTATATGTCTGAATATATCATAGAAGGTCTCACATTTCACAACAGTAATTTTTTGAAATAAAAGATTTAGATCTTCTTACTATCTGCATTTATCGAAATCACAATTTTTCGACTCTAGTTATAAAACTTCAACTTTTGTAGGCATTTATGGTATTCAATAGTAAAAATAAAATTAATTATTCCAATTTTCACACATGGCATTTCACACTCACAAAAGCATATATGTAATATTAGACATGCATAGTATTCCTATTTTCCCCCGTTTATTAATATGTTAACAATAATAAAAATGAAGAAAAGTTCCGAATTATGATACCTAACAACAGCAATATTTTTTATTCACTATATTACTAAATAAGTACATTCTATTATTTTGATTAAATAAACATATTTAATTTCCACTGATCACTTGCGCTTGTGATTACCGCAAGTTCAAATTGTTAAAAATTATCAACAGTTCATAGGTAATATATTTTTCATAATGCTAAAACTTTACTTTACAAAATGTAAAACTTATTATTTTAGATCATTGGTATTTACGTGTCCTCGTTCGTCTTGGCAGAGGTACACTGGGGTAATGGGTTAAGCCAATATTGCGCGGATCTGATTCCGTAAATTCGTGTGCAAGGTCTGCCATAGCAGCCTATAAAACGGCCGTGTCACAGAAACAGTAGCAGGTTTGACCTAAGAGCGAGATTTCGTAGCAGGTTTGCTAATTGAAAATTTTCTATTTCCCGTAGCAGAAACGGTAGAAGATTCTGTACCAAATCAATCATGTTGCAGTACCAGAACGTATGGAGCACTATGCGGCATCTGGCGAAACCACACACACAAAACGAACGCATTTTACCACTTGCCAGCCGAAAATCGCATTTAAAAAATGTATAGCTGTTTTAAAACATAGATGATTTACAAATGCGTGGAAATAAGTTTACGTAATCCGAAAACTTGTAACAATTTCTGAAATAATGTGAACTGATATTAATATTTCATGCATTTAAATTTAAACTGTAAGCATCACGGATTGTAGCGGTATGAAACACTGAACTATTGAATTTAATTTATATTTAAAACATTTAAACGGTAGGTATGTCATATTATTTCTTGATTTCATACTTTGTAGTCAAAGTTTATTCGTTAGTGAAAGTATGAGCGTGATGCACATATAAAATACGAAAATTGTTGCTAGCTAAATGTTATAAAGAGGGAGGAGGGGTGAGAGACAATTTACACCGGTTGCGTAGTTGAAACCCGGATGCGAACACGCTGCTCAACGACCTAGGAATGTGATGCAAAAGTACTCCGTACAAAATATCATGGAAATATCTGAGCTGCATATTGCCAGCAAATGCAAAGAAAAAATATATATAAAAAAACAAATATTATTAAAACATTTTATGGCCACAATATTTTCACTTACTGTGGGATAAGCCATCCGTGAAGTTTCCAAAACATCTGTGGTCGAATCGACAACGTGAAATAAATGTGAATAAGTATAATAGTAATAATATTGTTTCCTTTCTAGCCAATTACAACTCACTGACACCACAATATGTAGAAGCAGTATCGGGGATAAATAATGCAAAATTTCGTGTTGTTTAAAAACAATTTTATTTCTTAATCTACACAATTTCACAAAAATATTCGTACGGTGTAACGAACTTTCAGTTTCACTCAGATTTTTGCATTCTTTTAAGTCACTCTCAAGTATATCGTCAAATAGTTAAAAAAAACCTGAATATATTTTACGAAGTTAATTACAACAGTCATACCATCCATTTGTTTCTTAATTTTCTGTAGAACTTGAGATTTATCATTACGAACACAGAACAAAGATTGTAAGGATAAATTCAGGTCAACAAACTTAACTTAGTCATGTTAAAAAGACAAAAAAACTATCCTTTTTTATAAGAGCCCATATTCCATGAATAGAATGGCCAACATCATAGAATTGAATTGCAAATACCAATGATCATGAAACAGAAACACTGTGTTTATTTTCAATTTACTTATAATTTAATTGCAAACCTGGGAATGAATACGTTTCTCAAAACAAAAATCTAGCCCACAAAAAAAAGAATATTTAAGCTGTAAAATAAGAATTTCTTAGTAACGTGGCATATTTAATTTTTGCAGAATGAAAAATTTCTACGCGTTTCACAGTCCCATATAGTCGACATTTCATTCTTATGTAAATGCTTTTTACGACTTCATCGACAAAATTGGATAAAGTGCTAGAATTTATTCATTAAAGTTCACTCATAAAAAATTCAAAATAAATATGTAAGGGCGATGGCCCACATGTTGTGTGAAGGTGACTTGTATTATGCATTTGTAGGACCGTACCACCCCCTTGTTTTTCTCGAAGTTGTACACCACAATAGTGGCTGTGCAAATACTTACGATCAATGTAATCATTCACAATACCTTTCTTATTGTTTGTTGGATTAAAATTTTGTTCGCTAAAACGTCGCATTGTAAGGGTGGATATCTCCCTTACAAGTTACTGTGCGATATTTTTCGTATGTAATATTTTCTAACCCATTTTGTATAGCGCAATTGAGCACTTCCAAACACAATGTACGTAGTATTGCCTATTCTCTCCTGGTACTCTATCGCTTCAGCCAAAGCTCCACGTGCATTTTTCGCGAAAACGATGAGTCCTAGAGAGTTGCAAACAGAGAACCAATTTTATTAAAAAGCTCGCATTATTCAATAAAACATCGTCAAATATTCCACTATCCCGATGGCACAAACATTTAGTTCACTTAGAGGGTGGCCACCCGTGTTCTTTTAGTAACGGCTGAAGGTATCAACCAGCATTTGATGTGGGTTCGAAAACTATTATAGCACAAATCAATGTTCAGAGTATTGTGTTTTTACATAATACTGTTTCCGATATTTAAAATAAATACGGTTTTCAAATTCGATATTCTGCGGCTCATTACTCCCACAATATTACACTTAGGTACAAAGTGTCCTACATATGTCCTACTTTAGTTTCCATAGGGAATTATCTCCCTGCGTTTGTATCTGTAGTTCAGGACCAACCTGTATAAGGCTTAACATCTAGTCGACCTCGAGGTCATTAGAGATGGCGTCACACAACTTTGACAGAATGACAGAAACTGGCAGAGGGAACCATCCTAGACCAGCATCCTAATTTATATAAGTTTCCCACTCGATGTATGACAAAACTCCTGTAACCACTGAGTTTAATCCTATAGTAACAAAAAAAAATGGGAACATTAAGTTCATTTGAAATACTATACCTAAAAAATTATTTAACAAAATATTAACAAAAAATGGGAACGATAAGTTAATTTGAAATACTATTTCTAAAAAATTATTTAACAACATATTTTAACTATCTTTATAGCTTCCATTGCTGATGTACTATTGTCATCCACTTACGGAAGTTGTAATATTTGCTTACTTCTGTTTACATGCATAAGCAGTTAAATAGTTTTGGATCGTTTGGTACATTTTCGTCCCTTCGTAACACCTTGGCGCTACTTGGACATTTTTGCTAAACACTTACACGATCTAGAATCGGCATATAATACGTACAATTCTTGAACACTGGATGTTACTTGGCTACTTTCCGCGCACCAGCTCAAACGGACAATGCATAAACGCCAGTGACTCAAGAGCTGGCATGCGCATAGTACGTGAATCTGCCTAGTTTGGCAACAATGCTACATCCTACGAAAGGAATGGTGTGAGGGAAAGGGAATGGTAACCACCCCGGGGGAAGGGTGTGAGACAGGAAAGAGTGACAAGGGAAAAGATGTGACAATGGAATGCGAGAAGTGGGTAGGGATGTGAGGTGTTGGCGATAACTACGTGATCAAGTATGCGAGTGTAAAAAGAAAAATCAATCAACTTACCCGAAATGAAAAAAATCACATTTAAGAATAGTGCCATAGACTATGACATGACAAGTATAAAAACCACATTGATTAGTTTTTAGTATTTTCTTAAATATTTTCAAAAAACTAGAAAATTTTTACTTTAAATGCTTAATTTTTTTAATACAAAAATCAATGTGGTTTGTAAACATGTCTTTTTGATGCTTTTGACACTTCCTTCAGTAGAACTTTCTTCATTTCGATAAGTAAGTTGGTTTTCCTTTATTGCACAAAACCGTTTTATACAAATTTTGACTCTAATATGCTATTAATACAAAAACAATAAAAACTAAAAAAAATCGTTACAGTAACAAATAGTCACAATGTATGTCTACAAAACAAACAATATACCGTACAGATAAAAAATTATTAAAAAAATTACCCTCCACCTTCTGTATTTGCGCTCCGTTTATGAAATGATTGTTTAAGTAAAGTATTTAAAGAGTAACATAGGCCTACAATTGAGTAAGTTGCCTGAAAAACTTAACCTTAAATTATTGAATTTGAGTTCTTAATGTGAAGTGTTTTACAGAACGAACACAAAATTTTTACTGCGTAATGATGCAAATTTTATATAAATTAATAAAGTAGATAAAGTGCAAGCTGAAATTTGAAACAAAACCAAAATTGTTAAACACATTTATTACAGTCTATACAATGTAGCATAATATGATAGAATAGGAAATATGCATGTTAGATGGCCGTTTATATACAAAATGAAGAAAGATTTAAATGTTGTGCCTCTTTACAGAATGTAGAATATTCCTGTTAAAAGTCTTGCAGGCCTTGCAAGCAACAATAAAATACGTAAATAATATCAAATCGACCATTATTGAAAATAAGTTAAACGTCAAACCTATTCATACATTAACTTTTTCAACATGAATTTCGCGTACCTTTCAGTCAACTGTATTATCAGTGTGTGGGAAAAGTTTATAAAACAAATAAAAAAAATGTTCAGAAGAAAATTTATTATAAGCTTGCGTTTCTTTAAATATATAGTGTTTTGAAACATATTATCATAGACACGGTAACGTTCGACACTGCACGATTCAATTATTCAATTAGTTAGAGTGCATGTGAGTAGTATGGTATGGTTCGTCCGGGGACAAGGGGCTGGGGGCTGTGGCTGGTGGTCGGGCCGATTCGGGCACAGCGACTGGCGGCTGTGGGTGAGTGGGTGACTATTGACCCCTGTAATCCGACACCCCCGGCAGCCATGTTGGATGACCTTGACGTCAAGATCACCAAGTGTCAAATCACCAAAATTTTCAAAAATTTCGAAAATTAAAAAAAAATTCAAAAATTTAATAATAAATTTCCAAAAAATTCAATTTTTTTTAAATTCCGCTATCATGTTTCCGGACGTCATCTTGGGGTTTCTGCCGAGTGTTCCGAATAAATTTCGATTTTGCATTCCATTATAACCCTGCACATTTTTAATAAATAAAAATTTAATATAAATCTATTTTAATAAAAACACTATAAAATTATTTAGTTAAATTTCTTCGGGTATGCTCGGACACACTCGGCAATCTTCGGCCATGTTCAGTAACCTTCGACTTGACCTTGTAGATATTGCTAACGCCGCTATCTTGTTGTTGTTCCCGAGTTGTATTCTAGAGGCGCTGCTGTCATCGACATATTCGAGTAATCGATTGTTTGATTGTAGTGTTGTACTATGTTTAAGGTTCACATGCTATGCAGTATACATATATGTATTACCCATATAATTTTAGTAACTAAAAATGTAAAATCAATCGATGTTATTTATTTAATTTCTTGCGCAACATACCCAATCGATTATCGATAAATTCAATCAATTAAAATTTTAAAAATAAATTTGTAATATTACACGATTCAATCAATCAATTTTAACATAATCCTTTATTATCAAATCTATACCCGATCGATTTCCGATAAATTCAGTAATGATACTTACTTGCACAACTCCCAGAAATGACGGACAGCACCCGACCACTTTAATATCCAGCAAGTAAATGACTATAATTTTGTATAACCATGCAGTTTATTACAGTACCTTACTTTCTTCCTTTTATGACCTAATCATTGACAGGCAAGTAACAACTTGTCGCAGCTTCTCTTCCTGCATCACATGACCTTGAACTGCCATTGCACTTCCTCCTCCTTTCCCCTCTCCTACACCAGAACTGCCGCACCTGTCTGAACATGTCCCAGCTCAATTTCCCTCTCCTCCCCTCTTAACCAACATTACTGCTGTACATGTCAGAACCTGTACTAACAACTCCTCCTGCACCACATGACCTTGGACTGTCATTGCACTTACCCCTCCTTTCCCCCCTCCATCACCAGAACTGCCGTACCTGTTTGAACCTGCCCCAGCTCACTTCCCTCTCCCCCTCTTCTGCCCTCATTATCACTGCTGCACCTATCAGAAGGTGTCCCAGCATCTCTTCCTGCGCACATGACCTTGAACTGTCATTGCACTTCCCCCTCCTTTCCCCTCTCCATCAGAACAACCGTACCTGTTTGTTTGAACCTGTCCCAGCTCACTTCCCCCTCCTTTCCACTCTCCATCACCATTACTGCTGCACATGTTAGAAACTGTCCCAGTATCTCTTCCTGCATACATAACCTTGAACTGTCATTGCACTTCCTCCTCTATACCTCCATCATTGTGTGGCAAGTCACAACTTGTTCCCAGCTTCTCTTTCTGCATATACTGGAGCACTCTCGAGCACAGCCTTCTAACTTTTGCTGCCCGTCATAGTTTTCTAAACATCATCTTTAATTTTCCTTTTATAACACATATTCTTTTACACATTTTTCAACATAATATATACATAGTTTATTCAATAATAATAATGAGACTCAAAGGTACTAAACACAAACACAAATTAAATTAATGTGTATTTATTCGTATTTTGTTTACATTATAAATAAATCCAATTAATATTTTTTCCCTTCATTAATTAGTGTAGTCTTCCAGTCGCACCATAAAAAACCAAGCCATTGTGCATTCATAAGCTTAATGTAATTGTATTACAATCTTGAACACAAAGTCCTCATATCAGAAGCGATGCCTACAACACAGCTATAGATGCTTCCATTATCCTTGTATGTGACCCAGGTTTAGACGAAGTGGTGGTCAACACAGCTGAGTGGCAGCGAGCATGGGCGAATACCCCGTCGTCATGGTCGAAGAGGTGACGAACATTGACGAAGTGGTGACGAACATTGATGGACAGTGACGAACATTGATGGACAGTGACGAACATTGATGGACAGTGACGAAGCAGTGACGAATGATGACGAAGTGGTGACGAAGCAGTGAAGAATATTGACGAAGTAGTGACGAAGTGGTGACGAAGCAGTGACGAACATTGACAAAGTGGAGACAAATATTGATGGAGTGGTAACAAACAATGACAAAGCAGTGACGAACATTGACGAAGCAGTGACGAATGTTGACGAACATTGACGAAGTGGTGATGAAGCAGTGAAGAACATTGACGAAGCAGAGACGAAGTGGTGACGAATGTTGACGAAGGGGTGAAGAACATTGACGAGGTGGTGATGAACATTGGCGAAGCAGTGACGAACATTGACGAAGTGGTGACGAACATTGACGAAGAATTTACGAATATTGAAGAAGTGTTGGCAAACAGGGCCGATCGGATCATCA
Source organism: Medauroidea extradentata (assembly GCA_003012365.1). Classification (NCBI taxonomy): domain Eukaryota; kingdom Metazoa; phylum Arthropoda; class Insecta; order Phasmatodea; family Phasmatidae; genus Medauroidea; species Medauroidea extradentata. The sequence goes on along the minus strand of PNEQ01114777.1, from coordinate 25,735 downwards.
ATACAGTTGAAGTGGTGGTGAACATCAATGAACCATTTGTCGTCATGGTCAAAGTGGTGGCGAACATCGCCGAACCGCGAGTCCAAGTGGAGAAAAAACCCTAGCCAACAGATCACGATCATCGTCAATCAGCACACGAACTATTTCAAATCACTATTCATATTATCAACAAATACCATGCTCCGTATATGTTAGTCTGTGCAAACACTATTGATGTGCTATTTTTACCAGAGGTCCCAAATATACAAACACTGTACTTTCAGACTTGTCATGTATATACTAACTACAGGATGACTGGCCATTGTACAGCTATAATTACGCGCAATGGATATAAACTCCCTGTTGTATATTACCATCCCTCTGGTCGTATTATTTACGGACTTTTAAAATGGGCGCCTACAGCTCCGGACACTGAGAATCTTCAACAGGCACTGTGTGGCAATGTGTATGCGCCATCTGGTACGCAACACAAGAATGCACGAACTGAGTTTTTTCCAATCTGACATAATACCCTTTCTCGACGATGATTGGAATTATGTCATATTTGGAAGGGTTTAAAATTGTGTCATCAACGTCATTGATCAACGTGGTGGTGTTACCCGCCCAATATAGCATTGCGGGACCGTGTGACAGGCATTCAAGTTAACAATGTTGTAGACACTCTTTCTGTGCCAAAGCCTCACTTTACCTTCCACAGTTATGCGGCAAGTTCAAGGCTGGATAGAATAAATTTTTCATGGCGGAACAGACAAGCAGTTCGCACCTATGATGTCGTACCGGCTGCCTTTATTGACCACTCTTTAGTTTTGTATACAATAGCTTGTCCTCCGAAAACATTTACTCGTGGCCATAATTTTCGGCGCCTTCAAACGAGACTTCTGGGGCAGGACGAATTTGATCACGATTTTCAATGTCGATGGCACGCATGGGTACAACAGAAGCATCACAATAGGGACACTGCAAATTGGTGGGTCAAATGCGTCATACCAGCAGTGTGACATCTCTTCCAGTATCACCAGTCTGGATGCCGACGTGAACAGGAATCGGTACTATTTTACAACGAATGTGCCTACGTGAATTTGACTCAGCAGTGGCGGGCAGGACGAATATGAGGGAGAAGGCTCGCCGCTTTAAAACCAAAATACTTGCGATTCACAGCAGAAACATGGCCAGACGTGATATTTCAACAATAGTAGCGTTTTGTTGCAGGAAAGACTCAGTCTCCGTGCCCTTATAGCAGAATGGTCTGTATACAGAAAACGCTATGTCGATACAGTGAAACTTCCTGATGGCACGATTTTACAGAACATGACGGATATTGCGGTTGTGTTTCGTGACCATTGTTCACACCTTTACTCTGACCAACACATCGATGAGAGAGCAGGAACTCCCTTTATACAGATTGTCACCAGCCGGCTCAGTGCGGAGTCTCTACGCAGCGCTTCAAAATAGAAGTCTCCCGGATTAGATTGGTTGCCATATGAATTTTATCGACACTACTGGCCTTTAATTGGAGCCCCGAATTTGGTGCAATGGATCGTGCCTTGATAAGCATAAATGCATTGAGCGAATTGCAATCATAGGGAATACTAGTACTACCTAAGAAACCACATTGTGTCACTATTAGCGATTACAAACCCATTTCTCGGCTCTGTAAAGATTACAGAACCATCTCCCATTTTTTTTTCAACGCAAATGAAACATGCACTAGCTGATATTATAGGGCCTGAACAGCATTGTGCTGTGCAAGGGACGTCTATTATGCAGGATTTGGCGTCACTACAAGATGTCCATTTGTACGCCAAGAGACTCCCGGGACCCATGGCCCTGTTGAATACCGACCTTCGCAAAGCATTCGACAGAGTGAATTGGAGATTCCTGAATCGGATACTAGGTCATATGGATATCTCGGAGCATTTCCTTTCTACACTCCGAATGCTACGAACCACTGCTTCCTCACAGATATCGCTCAATTGAATAATAGGGGAATCGTACGCCATGCAGTCGTCCGTACATCAAGGTTTCCCTTGTCTATGTCATTATTTAAAGTGTATATTGAACCTCTTCTTCGTACACTACATATGCAGCTAACACGTATACCCATCGACACAAAAAACTCACGTGTTTAGGATATGCTGTGAAGCATAACTTGTGTCATTCGGAACGATGAAGACATCACGAAGACAAACAACATTTTAGTAAGCTATCAGCAGCAACTACTGCTAGGGTTACCCCGACTAATTCTCACATTCTAGAGCTGAAAGAGGAACCACACGTGGCATCATGTGGCACAGTTTAGTCCAATAGACTGCCTCCATACATTGGGTATTACATTTGTTCCGAAGGCTGAGCAAATTATCAAATGCAATCGGGACAGAGCGATGCAAAACATGCGTGGGAGTCTCCTGGCCTCCAGATCACGAAAAATTAAAATTTCAACGAATATACCTTACCAATACCTATTTGTTGTCTAAATTATGGGTTGTTGTGCAATTATTCTCTATGCCACTTTCCACTGCTGCACAAATTCGACAGCACATATGATGGTTTCTGTGGCGAGGCTATCTCTTCTGGATTGACAGAAGACAACTTCACTTGGAGCCAGCATAGGGTCGTTTAGGTCCTGTCGACCACCAACTGAAAGCATGTACTCTACTCGAGAGAAACGTTAACTGCTCTGAGAAAATAATTTTGTTGGTGCGAACAAAATTTGTTTGAATCAACCAAATCATTTGTTTATGTAGGGACAATTAGATATTTGTTTGCTCGTATCAAATTATTTTGTTCCCTCGATTTGTTTGAGGCAAATAACTGAATTTTGTTAGCGGTACCAAATATTTAGCTTGTCATAAAAATATTTCGTTGGACATAATGCACAGGCAATATTTTAAGAACTAAAAAAATGTATTTTATAATCTTAAGAAATTTCCGAAATTTTAAGACCTAAAAAAAGTATGGTTGGACCGGGATTTGATCCACTATCCCATCGCTTGCTTCTTTCTATCCATGATCTAACCAACTTTTTTTTATTTATTTATTTAGTGATGTTATACAAGATACAAAACTCAAAATGGGACGTGCAGACATGAAAGTGACAGCATAAAAGAACAAAAAAAAGTATTGATTGAGAGTGTGTAAATAGGTGATCAGCACACAGCGTACAACCGACCACACGACAGGGCCCTACCCTGTTGACAAATCTGTGTCACAAAGCACTCAAACCCCTCATTTTCAAACACTGATACACATTACAGAGCGGGCAGCGCACGGCGTACACCCAGTAGGGGAAAGAAAGGCAGAAGTACACAGGAAGGAACACATCAAAAACAGAATATATAGTCACCGTAGAACTGCCATAACGTGCTGCGCCTGGCCATATTCCACCTATCTTGTCACAGAATTTGCACAAATCTTATAGTGTAGCCGGAGCACTGACGTCCACAAGGAAGGCAATAGCGTGGAGGATACCCCAGGTCGCAGCTCTACACTTGACGGCTGGGAATGCGTAGAAATCGCAGTAGAGACGGCAGGTGTCACTAATCTCTCCTTCATCGTGTAGTATACGATGCACGTGGGTCCGGCACCATCGCCACATAGGAGCGGCATACATACAGGAAATCAGTCTGTGTAATGCAGTGTCTATGTCGCTCCACATAAAGCACAAGTAGGGTCATCAGCCAGCCTGATTGCATACTTCCGTTTTTGTGTGGAGACAATATCATTATAAAAACGATAGGCATCCGAACGTAAATCTGACGCAATGTTTTTGTCTGCCATTGTACGCCAAGTTCTTTGCCAACGAATATTTGGAGATTTAAGGACAACCGCGGGGATGGCCGATATAGATGTCATTGCCCGCTGTTAGAATCGTTTTGCAGATGCTTCAGACTCTTCAGGTAATGACCGTACAAGAGTGGCAAGAGAGTCTCTAGCTCGGCGAAACGGGGCTGGCAGGCGACCAGCTGTAGACCAGACGGAAATCTGCAATGCTGCATAAATGTCTGATTCACGGAGAACGGTGTCAACAGCTGTCGAATGATATATCGCCTCGCACTTGACGGCGTGGTTGATAAGGTCAAGGCCCCTCTCCAGTGGAGGAAGGTACAGTTGTGCCCGAGCCAATTTAAACAATTGTGATTTCCATATCAAATGACCAACATATTTGAGTACTTGAGCAGCATAAAGATTCGGTAGAGGAAGAAAATGGGAAACATACCACAGCTTGGAAAGCAAAAACGTATTCACCAGTGTAACCTTTTGCACAAGATTAGTGCATCGAAATCACATTTCAATTTGGCGAGCACGAAGTTTATTCACCACCAATTCCCAATTATACTGCAGCATCCGGAGGATATTCGCCTGGAAATACACTCCCAATATTTTAATAGTGTCCGCTCGGTGGAAAGGACGGCAGTCACCAATTGTCTCACCAGTGACTGCAAGGTCCAGGACAGCAGTTTTCGCAATATAGACTCGTAAATTGGAGACTACCACAAAGCTCCAGGCATTCAGCAACGTCGCCAATTTCTTGCTCCGAACGAACTACACAGGTTATGTCATCTGCATAGGCATTTAGTTTAAATGACATCTGGGCAACCGGAAACCCTTCCAGTTTATGACACAGCATTCTACAAAGCGGCTCTATTGCAATGGTGAATAATATCATCGACATGGGACACCCCTGTCGGATGGAACTTTTGATTGGTATTGGCGGCGCTAAATATCCAGTGATTAAAGGCCTCGACCAAATCCCCTGACACAACATCCCTGCCCATTTGACTGCTTCAGATGGAAAATTGAAGTGCCCCATCACGGCTAGTAAGTAGCGATGATTCACTCTATCGAATGCCTTTTCCATGTCAATATTTAAAAATGCTGTCGGCTTGTTTTATAGGGAGGAAAGTAGCTGGACATCACACAGAGCAAGCACACCCTGTACAATCGATCGTCCTGGAACAGTACTTGTCTGACCCTGCCCAATAACATCAATCAGCCCCACTCTCAAACGCGACGCACAAAAACGAGCAATTATTTTATAGTCAGTACACAAAAGTGTGATGGGTCGATAATCAGCCGGTGTTATCGGGCGAGACTTTTTGGGGATTAGGACAAGCAATCCATCTTTGTGAGAGCAACATAACTCTCCCCTACTAAGCACATCCCTGATGACGTCACAAAACTCCTAACCAATTATATCCCAGTAGTTTTTGTAAAATTCGTAATGTATGCCGTCAATTCCAGGTGATTTATGTGATGGCAAGTGACGTACAATAGCCGTTATCTCCGTATCTGCACATGGCGCTTCTACGGAACCAGTCCTCACCTTGCTAAATTTCCTGTCACAGTCGTGCAACACTATTGGTAGTAGGGCGGAGTCAATATCGTGTTCGGAGTACAAGCACCGAAAATAGGAACAAATCGTGCCTATCAGCCCAGACTGGCCTGTTACCACAACACCATTACGAAGATGTGTAATTGCCTTTCTACGTATTTGTCGCTGTTCTTTGCTAACTGTAAAGAGACTGTGTTTTTCATCCGCCAGGATACTTTTATCATGGAGCAATATATTTTGATTGTTAAATCTGGAAATTATTAAGGACAAAAGTTTTAATTTTGTTGCTCTTATGCTGTCTACCACGTCGTCCCCTCTGTCAGCCCGCTGGTATAAATCCCTCAAGATCTGTTCATAAAACTCCGATGTATACCTGCGTCCTTCGGCTAGGCTATATGCATGCCTTTTGAATAGCCGCAAGACGTTTGGTTTCACACATTTGTCCCACCATATTGCCATTGAAGAATACTGCTGTTTTCTAGTACGCCAAAGCCCCCAGTGGTCAACAAAATCCAACCTCACTTCTTCATTATGTATCAAAGACGTATTCATCTGTCATGTTCCCTGCCCAAAACGGGTGACGTCTGTGAATTTTTCGTACGTAAATAGGACAGCACAATGGTCGCTTATAAATACTAGAAGGACCTCATATTTATGAATCTTCTGTAAATACTGTGTTTTCACATAAAAACGATCAATACATGACCTAGAGTGCGAAGTCACGTATGTGTAGTGCGTACCATGTGTAGGAGGCACAATGTCACTGAATCCCATCCGAGCAATTAGCGTTGAGAGAGCAGCCTGTGTGGGATAGAATTCACCTTGATGATCGTCAGGGTTTACAATACAATTAAAGTCGGGTGGAAGAAGGGTAGAATGTCAGTATGGAAAAACTTATGTCTTTCACGTCGTGCGTTCGACCCAGATGGCCGTATACATTGGCAAGGGAAACATCATTTATGCGGCCAGATATAATACGACTGGACGGATGTAAACACAGGTCCAAAAGTTCCAGTCCAGCCCTAGTCACAATAGCCGTTCCGCGACACTTGTCGCCAACATTAGTATAGACGTTGTATGTGTAGAATCCTGTGTGGTCGTTTGTTACCACTTCTTGAAAGAAGGTAACGTCAACAGCCTGGGTTCGAAGGAGGGATTCCAACGATGCCAAACCTGCAGAAGCTGACATATCACAAACATTCAATGTTACAATAGTCAATAACTGTAACATGTACAGTCACCAATAGTGTGAAGGGCTCGACTTATGTGGAATTTGTGTAATAGGTATATACGAAATATCTTCAATTCGGTTAGCAACGTCGATATCACCAAGGCGACTAATGGGGTAAGTCATTCAGCATATGTCATTCGGCTTGTGAATGTGAAGAACGTGAACGATCTGACCTACGCAAAGTGTCGATGACTTTTTTGCTAGCTCCAAAGATTCTTGTCTGTCCTGTAGTTGTGACTCTTCGTGTTGTGAAAGCACCTTCGTTTTCCGCGCCGGACTGCGACAGCCGCCCTTATAGCAAGTTTCATGCGTCCTTTTAAGACCAGTACCCTCCACATCAATCTCAATCTCGTCCGCCCAGGCGGTACGGGACAGTCCCTCACTAAACCCCACAGCACCCTGTATATGTAGTAATGGCACGGTGGCAGAAGCTTCGGTGGTCTCTGCAGGTGAATGTTCAACACTTGACCGACGCAGTAAAGAATTCAAATTGACTGAATGCCGAGGCATTTCGTCACCCAGTGGAAGTTGAATGGGCTCGCTACGTTCATGTTGAGGAAGGTCAGGGTATTCAGCGTGAGTCCGCTCAGGAACAGGTATAAGGGAAGAAGTGCCACCCCTATGGACAACTGTGTCGTTAGGCCTATGTCCCCAGCGTTGTACAGCCCGCGATTCTTTTTCACGCAAGCGAGGACAGGTCAGATGCTCATGAGTAGGGGACTGACAGTAGCTACACGTACGTGGTTGCCCCTGGTAAATAACTACACCACGATATCCATCAATGGTGAGATAAGACAGAATATTCTTCTTGATGACCATTTTCGCAATGTGCACCCCGGTCTTTACCGGAAATTTATACCTATGACTCCACACTTCATCTTGCAAAGAAACAATACGACCATAGAGTGACAATTCCGACATAAGCTTATGGTTGTCTAATTCTACTGGTAGATTCAGTATCCTTACCAATTTCATGTTGTCAGTGGCCTGTTCGATTGTGACACTGACGAGTTCTTGGTCAGCGGTGACGAAGGTGCCCTCCCATCGGTGCGACGTAAGATGGCTTCACAAGGACCAGAAGACACAAATTAAAAAAAAACACAATTCTGATGCCCGTCCAATTGGATCGCCTCAAGTTGGTCTTCTGTGACACGCAGTTCTGTGTCGATCCACTCGTGAATTTCAAGAGCAGACGGACGTTTTGCAAAGACTATACGTAATGTATTGACACGGATATTAGCCATCGTAGAACAGTACAATTACAGACACAAGGTAAACGTAACCGTCGCCACTCACGCGCGTTGGCAAATCCCGCCGCAGAACCGAGCGACTATCCCCGCGCGCCGATCGCGATGTGCAGCCGGCCGCGGCTCGCACAGAACTGCTGAGCTACAAGTGCTTCTGTGATAATGGGATTGTTATTTGTGTAGGAATAGTTAGGCCTAATATTAAATTAGGATCGTACTGCTTTATTTTCAAATATTTTTGTCTTCCATCTGCGAAAATGTAAACAACGTCAAATAATATTACCAAATTATTGCCGTGCACCGCAGCACAAAGAACGAGAGGTGCAGCTACGGTGTTTTTCAAGTTTATAGCATTTTCCGATGTGATCGATCGAATAAACCACTTTGAAAATGTTATAGCTAAAATTAAGATACTTTAATAATGCTGGTTAAGAGTTTAGACGTCCTACTTGTCGCACAAGCTTATACTTTGAATGTTGAGGTATACAGCGTTCGCCATCATTTCCCTCACGCACGCCAGCCTGCCATCTTCCGCAAGTCAACCAAATGGATTTAGTTTCGCCAACAAAATAATTTAGTCCATCGAAAAAAAAAATTGGTTCAAAGCACATCGCTTATAACTAACAATATTATTTTGTCGACAAGCTGTAACAAGTTGTATGTTCACACAAAATATTTATTCGACGTCCTTTAGTAACCAAATATACGTTTGGCACAAACAAAGTGCGTTTAAATGAATAATTTGGTCGATAGAGATAAATAAATTTGTTTGGAGGACTCCAAGTTTGGTCTTACCAACAAAATATTGTTTAGCTGAAGCAAACATCACCCAAACAAATATATTTAGTATAATGAAACAATTCTTGCTCTTAGTGTATCGCTTCGTGATTGAATTTCCACTTCTTGCGGGCCTTCACCGCGCTGTGTGGGTGACAGTGAATGTTCTACGTGGTTGTACCTGCGGACTCTACGTGATGTAAAACACACGATCAGAGAGCTACAGTATACCAGGGTGGTACGTCAAGAGCGCTATATGGAATGTTTTGCAAGTCGGTCTCTGTTACACCTAGGGTGCAGTTAAAATGGGCAACTCTGCGCTGGTCGAGCATATAGAAAAATTTGGCGGATGTAGAACTAGGGACTACGCTCCAGTCGTCCGCTTATGCATTTATAAATGACCTGACTCCAAAAAAAAATTCTGTCGTAGACGAATACACCTGGAAAATGACGATAAGTGCGATCTTTGTGGGTGCTGTGACACTGCTCTTCAAAGGGTCACAGAATGTGTTTTTTCGAAAGTAGTATAGACTTGGTGTCAACGTCCGATTGCAAGATTGCTTGGTGTGACTGTGAATGATTTACATGTGGACAAAATACTGTTCATGGACCTGATAACATTTCCCAGTGTCAAATATCGTGCTATAGTGTGGATAATAACTGATTTGATAGACTTTGCATTGCATACTGAAACATCATTTTTCTTGCGAGATATTATTGACAGACTGCGATGTGAGAGATGGGCGGTGGTGAACGCTCGCACATTAAATGTTAAGATTGGTCAATACTTGCTTTTTTCTGAAGTTATACAATGTCTTGTAAATGTCTTCATCATGTCTATATAAATTAACATAGGAACATACAATAAATAAAAAAAATAGTGGTCAGATCTGCAGCATTTTAAGCAAACATTTTAGCTGCGTTGAATTCAAAACTTGGCCAAGGCAAGTTAAATTTTTTAAACACAGTTAGTTGTATTATTTTTGTCTTCTTGTTATTGATAATTTTATTTAAACGAATATTTACAAGAATTATAAGCGTGTGAGACTGTTAATGATTTAACTTTATTAGTTATAAGCGCTACGATGATTAGAGCAACAACGGTAGGTCTACACACTGTTGACGATTGTTAATATTAATGCTACTACCATTAGGAGAGTTAGTATTCGAATAAATATGCTATGATAAAGTAGAGAGCACAAAAGTATTTTAGATTTAGGGCCTACAAGGTGTATATTTCAATGAATTCTTTATTTCCTTAAATGTTGCGGTATAAGCTCTGTGTAGCATTTGCTGCTGTCATAGTCACAGTTATATACTTGCTGCCAGTTTGTGGTAAGCATAGTATTTTATGTTTCTGTTATTACTTATCGAAATTTATGTCATAGACGTTTATGTGGGACAACCATGCAATGTATGTAAAATATAAATAGTTAAAAATTTATTTCATTGAAAAACTTGGTAAATAACAGTAGGGGTTTCTCATATACTTAACAAAAGTGTGGTACATGTTTACAAACTGAGAAAAGTAATAAGTAGGAAAACCACAGAGATTATCGGATATAAAATCAAATAAACTTTACAACCTCAGAATTCGTTGCAAGTAGACATTTTATATTTTTAATTGATTCATACAGTTTCAAATAAATTAGTTCTGCTAAATACCATTTTCAAGTGTAGTTAATGATGTGATGTAAGTAATAGACTGTAAATATTTTATTAGAATGTGCATCCATCCTTACAATATGTCTTTATAAGTAGTGAAGAAACATTTTTTAATATTCTGCTTTTACGGTCACGAATTACTCTTTATAACAAAGATAGTTATAATATTTTATGTTGCAACCGAGTTTCCTTAAACAAAAAAAAAATACTAAACTTTATGGTGTCACTTACTTAATCTGCATAGTATGAATTATGTAAAAGACATCTAATAAGAAGGAAAAACCCGGTAGCTAGAGTTGAGTCTCATTTCATCCTCTGAGGTTCCAAGCAAAGAAAGTAGAATTGTCTTATAAATAACTGACAATCCCACGGCTATAGAAGCTATACACCGCGTCAATAGACCAAATTATTTAATGGTGGTAGTACAAGGAGAATTAGCACTTTCTGGAATGGCGTCTTTAAAATGCAGATAAGTTTGTCTTGAGGCACAAACATTTACTACCTAACCTAGACGTGGACTTCTTCACTATCTGTCCCAATCTCAGTTTAGTTCAATGAAACGATGCCGGCACAAACCTCTTTCCTATAATTAGAATGGTGTCTTATAAAAAAGTTATAAAATCGACGATACAGTCACATCTGACTCATTCGAAAATGTCACGATCAGTTATATTACTCTCTAGAAATGCCAGTGATATATTAGATTTCGCCAATGAACAAAAAACTGTGGCTAATTACTTTCAGTCCCACGAAATAATGTTATATAGATAATATGTAACATATAAAAATACATTTACAACAGAATAAAATTAAAATTTACGTAATAAATGGATGTGTAGTCTGCATACTATTAGTGTTTGTAGCAATGATAATTGAAATGATACTGGGAAAATTAATATAATGAAAAAGTGATAAATTCACAAAAATTTTCATCTACACATAAATGTTCTGTAATAAAATATTTCCTCGCATATGAATAATAACTTCTATAATAAAATAATACAACCTGTTGTGAAATGTCAACACAGAAATGAACCCTTATAACAACGAAACTATTTCTGTCCACACTGGGATACAAAGCTAAAAGAACGGTCGTATAAAAGTTCTTTATATTATAACAAATGGTTGTGTACGTAGGGGTAAACTATAAGCAAAACAATAACCTAAAATTCTAACTTTAACCTTGGGGGGGGAGCCATCCACCACCAATCTGTTATAGGCCAGATCGGACGCCTCAAAATACACAAAACTATACTTGAAAGACAGGTAGAGCGAAACAATAACATAGGGGTAGCGAGAGGTAAACATGTTTAAAATAGGGGAATGGGATCTTTTCATGGACTGCGAGTATTTCTTATAATCTACAAATAATTACATACTTACCAACATTTAAGACTTTACTTATTCTACTAGGGGAAAATAGAACCTATCAGGAGTAATTAATTAAATAAAGGCAAATGCCAAGAAATTCGGGTTCAAAACAACTCTGTATTAACTCAAAAGGTTTACAAAAAGGCGATTCATCAGCTGGTACACTGAGCAAACAATTTTACGTTAAATGGCCCTCAACGGATTACAATTACAGTACTATTTGTTATAACTTCAAAACAAACGAGGGACGGTTTATGCTACGAAGGGGAACAGAAAACTTTAGCTTTAAAATTCACACTTATTTGGGATTTGATTAGCAACTGCCAATTAAACACTCGAATACTTTACTTGGGAACATTAATCTATGAATAGAAAAGGGGGGAAGGGGGGGTCAAAGACACAACTTGGAGACTGACTAATATTTCAATAAATTAAGTTACTCTGTATGACATTAAGTGACTCTGTATGACTCTGTGTGACTCTATGACTTTGTGTGACTCTCAGGTCGGACCTACTTTTCTACTAGTACACAAATAGGCCACTGAACTGATCACATAGTGTACTGAAGTCCCTCGGGGTTCCTCCAACACTCGGCCTCGACGAAGGAATCAATCAGTCGAAGACCAAGCGGTGAAGACGAAGACTCAAAACTAAACTCCGAATCCCGACATTATCTGCTCGAAAACGTTTCTCAACAACTACTTTTATAACTTTAGGCTCGTTAACATTTCCTGGACTTTCAAACGACTGCGCACGTGGTCAAACAAACACTTAACGTTCAGCGAAAACCGACGAGAGTGTTGAGGTTATTATCTCAGAACATCTCCGCAGCGCTGAAGTACCAACATACGCAATTCCAGGACTGCAAACCTGGATGACATCATGCCTGCTAACTTAAACAAGTTATTTTCTCGGGCTTCTACCGAGAAGCAATCAGGGGAAGGGGAAAACAAGCTACGTTAGCTTTTCTCGGTCCGGCTGTGCGGTAAACCTACGTCATCCCAGATGACGAACAGTGACCTAATCAAGGCTCTTCGCATTAACTAGCCTGTACGTGGCCCATGAGTACCGTAAACATAACTCATCAGCTGTTGTTTCGCTGGGCGCTCAGTGACGTAACTAAATGCAGGTGGACAAAGACACTAATTCACTAGAAGGCTACAAAGAAAATAACACCACGTGTGTTGTGTACAAAATTACTATTAAATCTTACATCACCCAGCTCTACTCGGGATAGCAGCGGCCTACGTGAGCTGTATCACGGCCGTACCATGAAACAATCGCCTATCTCAGGCATAACATGTAGATGTATTAAGGAGGGAGGGGGAAATTAGAAAAAAACTGTAAAATACAACTAAAGATACACAGCCGCTATAGTAAAAAAAACTAGAATTCAGTAAACTCTGAAGTGAGGAATTATTTAAAGCAGGGATCTGAACAAAAAATTAAGTTATCTTAACAAAAAAACTAAAACCAGAAAAATCACTTCGTGACAATATAGACTAAAACATCCAAATATTTAGTGCAACAACTATTTAATTTTCGCTGGGTTGGTCATTTGTACGACGTAACATTTTGTGTCTGGAAAAAAAGGCCGCATAAAATGTAAAGACTCGTAGAATACTTTTAACTAACCACTATGTATATATGCTTACAATAAATCATTTAATGTGGTGATGACCGAGTGATGAGCGTATTGGCCTATCTGTTACAGTTTTCCCAATTTAAAATCCCCAAAGTGTAATATTTGTTTTAGTTGATTTAAACTGCATTCATATATTATGTGAATTTGTTGTCAAATTACGAAGTTATGTTACGTTTAAACTTGTGAAGTTTCGAAACATAACCCGTATTAAAACCGATGCTCAGGATCATAAAAAAAACATTTTCCACGCAGCTGTACTTGACGTTCAGTACCTTGACTGGTGCAATAATTACCCATGGTCACGTAAGAAAATTTTGTGCAGATTTACCAAAAATACAATGACAAAAGGATACACATTCAACTTGCAAAAAAAACCTTCAATATTATTTTTTTTACGTTCCGTCATTTCGCAATGAATTAAGTTGTCTCATTACCTCCTCCCGCAACATTTTGGCTACTCTTGCTGTCCAAGCGGCTGTCAGCTTGCATTGGGCATGCTTTATGTTCTTACAGTGTTAAAACCAATACCTTCAGCTAGATTGTGAAAGGTGATATACGATATCTTATTGATATTTGTTTGCAATTATTGTAAAAATATAACATAAAAATGAAATACAAAGAAGGCAGCGTTCGTTACTAGAAGTAATTTTATTTTATTTACTATGTCGGAATAATGTGTTAAGCTTTTATTACTTTTTATAATTAAATATTATCTATGTACGAAATTTGTATAATATTCACTTTTTTCCATGTGATTTATGTATCCGCAAAAGGCAGCGAAATATTTGTATTAAATCAATTAATACTCAACAAATTCAAAAGGAATACTATTTTACTCGTTTTCATTTTGTTCAATTCCACAATTTTCAAATTCACCACCACACAAGTGTCAAAATATGTACTGGACTTGTGATTGGCAGCCTTCCGTCAAAACTTTTTACTTTCCCGATTCATGGATGCCAACCTGACTAAACGATGTTCACTTTCACCCATGCGCTACTATCTTCGAATAATTAAAGCGTATACAAGTGGCCGGCGTTGGAGTTTACATTCACCGTCTCGTATAAGTTTTGCGCCCTACGAGACGACTCGCATACGAGCTTCACTCGCACAAACTCAAGCGTAGGCCCCCAGCTTCCCAAATCTCGCAAACAACAACCCGAATACGATATCGCGACTGGGTGCAAGTGGGTTCCGCTGCTTGCTGCTGCTGGCGCTCTTGCTGGCACGTCTTCCTCCGACGAGAATCAAACAACAAATGATTGAACTCGAAACCTCGTGCGCCTGCTTATATAACCTCTCTCGCCGCAGCTTGCTTTGTCCACAACCTTTGCAATTTTGCTAACATAAATAGCTTCTGATACCACACAGATAACACATGGCAGTTGGACCACTGTATGCTACACTTGTAAGGAAAAGTCGTCGCTTAGAATCCTCTTAATGTTAAGGGGGAGTCATTCAACACAGGTTGCCACATGAAAAGTTTATGTCTGAAAACTATAACACTGGTGTCAGAAGTGGGATACAGGCAGAAAGTAAATTTAATAAGTAATTCTGCAAATTTAATCATTGCACACAATTACTATTAATTAGATTAAGCCATTTTATAAATTTTATGTTTAAATTTCAATTGTAAATGTGAATGATTACAAGAAGCATGTCTGCGGAAATAGAAGCACTAAAGTCTCTCATTGAGGGAATGAGTGGACGATTAAATGGCCAAATAATTTCAATAAATGAAAATGTAGATACGAATATTGATAGTGTAAAATACAATGTAAACGACATTGTAAATAATAAAATGATAATGTAAATGAAAATGTAGATAAGGAAATTGATAATGTAAACAAGCAATTAGGAAATGTTAGTAATCTTGTAGACAATGTAAGTGAAAATGTAGACAAGGTGAACGAAGGGATGGACAGAAAATTAGACGATGTGAAAGAGTTTGTGTACCAGAAAATAGACAAAATAGACAACATAAACGAAAAGGTGGAACAGCAAATAATTGATCTAAGGAAGGAGCGACAGGACTTTCGCCAGCGTCAGGAGGGTAGCCATTTTGTTACCGGAGAAGACAAGGTCAGTACTGAATCAATACCTGAAGACGGCGAAGAGAAGATCACGAAGTTTGAACCAGGCTGTAGTGTGATTCAAAACCAGGCAGAAAATGGGCTACAACATGTTGGTGTATCTAGTGTGCCTGCATCGAACATTGGAAAGGGGATTTCTGTCAAGCCTGCTACTTACGATGGCCAGACTCCATGGCGAGAGTACCAAAATAAGTTCGAGATTGTGGCAACCATAAACGGTAGGTCTGACCAGCAACTATCTCGCTGCTGTGCTTAGGGGACCTGCCCTCAGTATACTCCAGTCGCTTCCAGAACAGCAACGTCTGGAATACTCGACATTATTTACTGCCCTGGAGCTGGACATGCCCACCATGTGCAACTAAGAAGCCGCACCCAGAGACCAGGGGGCTTATTCTGAGTTTCGTGGTTACGAAGCGATAGTCGGTATGAAGGAACTGTGCCGCGGCCTACTTAAAAATTCGTTTCCCTTCCAGTCCACAAAATCCGTATTCAGAGTTTTAGTCGGTACGAGGGCCAGCGCGTTCGGGTATCTTCTTCGGCCTTAACGACTTTTTTAAGCAGCGTGCCAAGATGACGGGCACTGCAACATTCAGGTGTATATGACCGTTTTTCTTAATTTTAGGAGTTTTCCTGAACTAATGCAAGTGTTAAATAATAGATAATATTAATGCCGATAACTTAAAAACATTTCCACAGATCAAACAAGTAATAATACATAATTAAACATTTTCCGTTTAAACACCGAAGCGTTCTTCTCGTATTTTCTTTTTGGAGAATCTTTTATTGTGCAGTGGCAGCGGATTGGTTTAGCGTGCGTGTTTATTTTTAGCTGTAGTAGGATTTGTGGTTCAAATCTCGATTGATGCTTTACTTTGTTTTAAGTTGTTTTATATTATGTGTTATAGTCGTACGTGATTTATTCTTTTATACTAAATTGTTTATTTCATTTAGAATTGTTGTTTCACTTAAATTACTGTTATTATACAATCTGACAGAATGGAGTGGATTGCTAACAAAGGTAAATATTTTTAGTACATAATAATTATAAAACCTGTACAAAAAGCATCCTAGATTGTATATTTTTTCATTGAGTTGACTAAATGTTCAAATCTTAGTCTACAGTATCTACGAAGATGTGCAATTTTAGTTCGTATTTTCAATTTTTTTTAATTGTGGGAAAATAACTGTAATTATGTCCTTACTTCAGACATGTGCAAGTGTTTCCAATAGGCTCCAATCATGGGAGAAAACATAAATGTGTGTGTTTATTATTATTACTACTATTTTCTTTAACGTAACGTATGGGTTTCTATACCATTCTTCCGATTGCGATTAAATTTTAGTGGGTTATGCATGCATCCGCGAAGGTTACTGACAGAAAACTTTACATATCATGAAGGTAAGAATATAATAATATGTTATTATAAAAGAAAGGGAGGGGAGTGGCGAAACAGAGCAAACAGAATGAGGGATACAGACATTTTGCGAAACACTTTTAAGTGTTTCTAAAACGGTCATTAACGATCATTAACACAATGTTGTCCTATCGTTTAGAATTTTCCAAAATTTAAACCCACGCGAATGATGTCGCGGGCAAAACAAAAAAAAAAAAAACATGGATGGGTATGTAGGCCAATGCTGTGCGTGTGTGGGCGGACGTGTGTTAAAGCAATGTTATAACAACATGGATAAGTTTTAACAAAGAAGTAAATTATCTACACATGTAAACTATAATTTTAAAAAGTATTAAAAAAATCATGGAGTGACCGGGCTTTGAACCATGAAACCAAAAAACAACTTAACAGGCCAACTCACGCCACTACCAAATGAGCCAAACTCACGTACCTTGTAAGTTCTTTCAAACAATTAGAATTGTAGATTTAACGATTATCAAATATACAAGCGTCATTTGTTTTATAGTTATTTAATATTTAATCTCATTACGTGTATTTGCTAAAGGATTGTTTTGTTCAACATTTTCTCACATTGTTAGATATCTCGTAGAAGAGACTTGTCCCACAAGTTCACAAATAAGAAGAAAATAGTTGTGGATATTATGGCAGTTATGGTAAATTATTATTTCCATTTAATTAACCCGAGTCGTTGATATAGAAACATTTCCTTTCCATGTACAAGTATAGAAGATATAACTACGTCGCCTTATACCCGCCATTGCGAGTTACCGACGAAATTCAGCTTTTCCAACTGCTCACGAGCAGTTGGTAAGTTCCTACCAGACTCGTGACGTCAAACGACCCCCGTTTGAAGCTTAGAATACCAAACAGTCGTTTAGAACCGACTACCGCTCAGTAACAACTTTTTTCGTAGGAAACAGAAACTCAGAATAAGCCCCCAGGGGAGCCACTGCAAGAACTGTGGCAGGACATTGTGCGACTCGCCCATTTGTCACTCGAGGGGTGTCCATAACGGGCACGAAACATCATAGCAGTCGGCTTCTTCGTCGATGATGTAGAGGTGCGTCAAGCAGTGCGCCTTGCCGCCCCAAGGACTATGCAGGACGCCCTGGCCTGAACACTGGAGGTCGAATCTGCAAGAGGGCCATCAACTCGGCGTTCTGTGCGGGCTGTCGCACTGTCGGGCGACGAGAGAGACAACAGCCTAGAGAACATCCTGAAGAGAATGGAAACCACAATGAATGCAATTAAGAACAAATTCACTCCGATTACACCCCGTCCTCGACAGCAAGGAAGCTGTTGGGAATGTGGAGAGCCTGGACACCTCAGAGCCCAGTGTCCACAATGGCTACAGAAAAACAGAAACCGAGAGCAGGATGAATCTGCCCGATATGGTCAGCCTCTCGGGAAACATGTAAGCACCAGTCTTAAGGGGCGACGGTCAGTGGCTGCGGGAGTTAAGGCCCCAGTATTTATTCAAGTACGCTCAGTGAAACAAGAATTTGATGCGATCCTAGTGGAGGACAGACTGGATAATGTTTCATGCCGCATGGTTGTGGACACTGGAGCAACCATTATTGTTGTCAGACCGCACATCTTGGGGCCTACACCCAACTGTCACGGGACCATAATTACAAACCAAGCTTTCTGACGACTGTCACAGGCGAGACCACACTAGTGAAGGGGAAGAAAAAAGTACAGTTGAAGTTGGGTGACATCTGCATTGAGTACGAAGTGTACATGGCCCACATTGAAGATGAATGTTTATTGAGCCTGGATGTGTTGCGCAAGTAAGAGTGCTGTATAGATACTAGGTTGGGAGTACTAAGGACTGGTAACCGAGAACTTGTAATGATGCCACGAAGTGAACTGTCCTTGCCAACTAGTTGCCAAATGGTCTATTGTGAGACAACTGTTTTGCCAGCATCCAGCACGGTGTTGAGGCAATTTTGTATGGTGTGTAACTCTGGTCGAACATGTGAGAAGAGGAATCAGCTTACCTGATGAGGTGGTGGTAGCGAAAACATTAGTATTGCCGAGTTCTGGATGTTTAACTGTCCGAATGGTCAACTTGTCGAACAGGCCAATCCAGCCTGAGGAGGGGGCCATAATAGGCGTGTGCAAACAAGTCTCCCAAATAACTACAACCGACAAAGAAGCCATGAAGTCAGGCGAACTTAATGGGCCTATGACAGAATCACTCAAGGAACTACTGACTAGAACTGGAGAAAACCTGAACTGTAGACAGGAAAAAGCTGTGGCAGAACTTCTGAAGAAAAACAAGAGAACGTTTTCATGTGGACCATTTGACCTTGGCAGAACATCCGCAGCATAACATCACATTGATACAAGAGAAACTAGGACAATCAAGCAATCTCCAAGACGACTGCCTCTGGCTACACAAGAGACTGTGGATGGCATCTTGAAAGAAATGAAGGACTTGGATGTGTTCGAGCCGTCGGTCAGCCCTTGGTCATCACCTGTTGTGCTAGTTAAGAAGAAAGATTGGTCCACAAGATTTTGCGTGGATTACCACCGGCTGAATGATATGACCAAAAAGGACTGCTACCCCCTCCCCCGGATTGATGATGCACTGTACAGCTTGACAGGGTCACAATGGTTCTCTACACTTGACATGAAGAGTGGCTACTGGCAATGTGAGGTGGCACATATGGACAGGGAGAAGACAGCCGTCTCTGTGCAATGGAAAGGAACTTGGCAGTTTAAAGTCATGCCGTTTGGGCTATGCAATGCCCCTGCTACCTTCGAACGACTAATGGAAAAGATCCTACCTCTAGATTTTTGCCAAGTTTACTTAGATGATATTGTGGTCCCAGGTAAAACATTTGAAGAACACCTTACCAGATTATATTCCGTGTTCCAGAAAGTGGCTGCTGCAAATCTGAAGCTGGTTCCCAAGAAGTGCCACCTGTTCCAAAAAAAGTTAGTTTCCTAGGGCATGTGGTATCAGCTGATGGAATCCAGACTGACCCAGAAAAAACCATGGCAATAAAAGACTGGCCACAACCAACAGAAAGGACACAGGTGAGGAGCTTTCTTGGACTCTGCGCTTACTATCGACATATTGTACATGGATTTGCTACGATTGCCAAGCCACTATATGAGCTTACTGAAGCCAAAAGAAAATTTCTGTGGACCCCTGAATGTGAAACCTCTTTCAGAAAATTAAAATAAGTTTTAATGTCCCCTCCAGTTTTGGGCTTCCCTGATAATGAAGGCCAGTTTATATTGGACACAGACGCGAGTGATGTAGGCATCAGTGCTGTGCTATCACAGGTTCAAGATGAGGTAGAGAAGCCGCTAGAATATTTATAAAAGTGCTGCAGAAACCAGAGATAAACTACTGTGTCACTCGCAGGGAACTATTGGCAATGGTGAAGTTCATATCACATTTCCACCATTATTTATATAGCAGACATTTACTTTGCGAACAGATCATGCTGATCTACGCTGACTACTGAACTTAAGAATCCCGAAGGACAAATAGCTCGATGGATACATCTTCAAGAATACAACAGGTGCTATCTGAAAAGAGTGCTACAACTAAGACATATTGGGCACAGTGGAATTCACTTGTTCTGAAGAATGGTGTTCTCTACCGAAACTGGGAGAGTGCGGATGGCAGATATGAACACCTACAGATAGTCCTCCCAGAGAACAAGGTTCCAGATGTACTGAAGGAGCTCCATAATTCAGTGTCAGGCGGTCATTTCGGTGTTAATAAGACACTCAACAAGGTTCAAGAGAGGTTTTACTGGCTTCATTGCCGCGAATATGTCGACAGATTATGCCGAATGTGTGAAGACTGTGACGCAAAGAAAGGTCTGAAGGTCAGAGGCCGAGGTCGTTTCCAGAAGTAGAATGCTGGTGCCCAATTCGAGAGAATGGCGGTTGACATCTTGGGTCCCTTGCCAATAACCGAGAGAAACAATCGGTACTTGTTGGTAGTGCAGGACTACTTCACCAAATGGCCGGAGGTTCCCCCCTATAGAATCAATGAAGCCAGCACAGTGGCTGATGCACTGGTCGAACATGTGTTCTCAAGGTTTGGGGTGCCATTGGAGCTTCACTCGGACCAAGGGCGGAATTTCGAAGCAGCCGTTTTCTATGAAGTGATGAAGATAATTGGTATAAAGAAGACCCAAACCACTCTGCTACATCCACAGTCTGATGGAATGGTTGAACACCTAAATCGCACCCTGGAGTAGTACTTATCCATCTTTGTATCTGACAGTTAATAGAATTGGGACTCCAAAGTACCAATGTTTTTGCTAGCATACTTCTCTGCCATTCATGAAGCAACTAAGGTGACACCATCAAGGATGCTGTTTGGAAAAGATCTCCGTCTCCCGAGCGACCTGATGTTCTGATGTCTGGCGGAAGGGAGACCAGGTTCCATCTCCAATGTATGCCAGCGAGTTATGTCGCAAGTTGGTTCACACTCACAACTTTGCTCGGCGACACCTTAGGATCAACACTGACAGGATGAAGGCTCGCTACGATAGGAATGCACCAGATGAAACATTCCAAGAAGGACAACTGGTGTGGTTTTAGAACCCTCAGAGAAAGAAGGTGTATTGTCCCAAGCTGCAGAAGAATTGGGAAGGCCCTTATGAAATAGTGAAGAAGATCAGTGATGTGGTGTTTCGGATTGTTCGTCGAGGCTCTCGGGCGAGAGGACCTAAAGTTGTACACATCGACAGATTGGCCCTCTACGATGGACCTGAGGCTGCTGCGTCTGTTCGGGACGAACATACTTAAGGAGGGGTCCGTGTTGCGGCCATGTACCTGGAGGCCGGTGGTCGGCAGCTGTTTCGTAACACTATGTGGACTGGCCCCTGAATCATACGCCGGGCGACTACGTGATGGAAGTCATGCCGAAGCTATGTCACAGATACCTGTCCCAACTGAGTCTTAACCCTACGAGGATGCCCTATGTGACTCAAGTCATGTCCGAAACATGATGAAATGTCTACCTCAGACCCATGTAATTCGGGGAACCCCTGGAGTTTGGCCGGATTATAAAAGCGCAGAATCGGCACATTTGGAGAGAGTTGCGCTATTGGTGGTGCTAGAGGAAGGTGCTATGCTTATGGAGAGAGATTGGTGAAGACATCTTGGTGACGTCAAAATCTACTGTGAGGCGGCAGGCGACTACCTTCGGAGCAGTGTGAACGAACCAAGACGACTGCTGCGGCGGGCTGACGGGCGAAGAGTTGGTGCGTGATGGGAGTCGAACCGAAGACTTCAAGTGTGAAGAGGTGCACTCGGGGTGCTGCGCAGCACACAGCGAGTCATCACCACTGCGGACTATTAAGGTTGTACACTGTCACTATTTGAGAGACTGTTGATTGTATATATGACTGAATTTTATTGTGATTTGTAGTGTTTAATTATATTATGGTAGACAGTTATGTGCATAACTAATTGTGTTGTGAAACTTATAGTTGATTACTCTATTGTATATTTCTTAGCTTGTGAGCTATTAAATCCAGTTCTTGATTTAACTCTTTTATGTATAATTCCATCCCAAAAGAACTCATAGGAAATACCCACATGAAACGTTTATGTTTATGTAACTCTCTCTCTCTCTATCTATCTATCTTTCTCTCTCTCTCTCTCTCTCTCTCTCTCTCTATATATATATATATATATATATATATATATATATATATATATATATATATATATATAAAGTTTTTAAACCATTGCATTTATTTAAACTGTATTATCATGATTTTCTCTTCTCCAAATTTCTTGGTAAACTACTAGACATAAGCAATAATAGAATCTTTCATTAATTTGCTATGCAGAATCATTGCAAGATAAATCTTGAAACTTAACCTGTAATTTTCTTTCAATTATTCCCCATGATATATAAATAAAAGGTTCCATTATTATTTACGTCAAGAAGTTCGCCAAGTATATATCCTATGCTTTGTCGAAGAAAAAATTTTGAAAATACAATTTGAATAAATGTTTTGACACAAAAACTGAAAATGAAATACTTTTGTCATAATTTTATGTATAGATAGTATTGTCAGAAGGGGCTTGGCGAACTCTTTTTAACATACTGAGTTATGAAGACTCTGAAATCGAGACGCGAAATTTGCTGACCACATAATCTTATCTCTTACAGATTTACACTTTAGGACAAGTTATCAGTTTCGTGATTTTAGAATACTTACGAGATATACTGTTACATTAATATGCTTCTACTATCTGTTTCCACATACTTTTTTTGCTAGTGCGAAGTTTTTTTATTTAATAGGCCTTCACTTGTCCAGAGTGTTTCCATTTATGTTTTGTAAATGTGTATTAATTTTAGTTTTTTTTTACATATATGAGATTATATTACCAACAATCTCTGTGTTAGGTGCAGGTATTCTGTATTAATTTTCGTTTCAAAGATTTTGTTTTCGCCGTCAAAGTGTTGTAGATGGAAGAAAATACACGGATATTTATTAATTGTACTGCTTAAATACTGCAAATTATGCTAGATGTATCACTTTTAAATTATTAAATACTCGTTTCGTAATTAAATTAATCACTTTGCATACTGATCCGATTTTTCCCTTGTAGTCCGGATTAATTATATAATAGCATTTAAAACTGAATGTTGATCTATGGAAAAAATTATGGCATAATTTTGCTGTCTTATGATATGTCTGGTTAAAGTAATTTTCTACGCACCTCAACTTATCTTCGTTGTTAAGACTAATAGATGGCTAACTCTGAAAAAAAAAAGTTAAAATGTAAAATAAAGCAAATACCAAACTGTTCTCCTTTCACAAGAGTCTCGGCAAATAAGTAGGTGCTAGTTGCAGTACTGTTACATACATACACGAGATGAATAGTTTTAGAATAGTAACATGGCTTGACTTCTTTTACTGCATGATGTAAGCTTCCTGAAATGAAATTGTTTTCCAGACACAAGAATAGCAAATTACAGGACATAGTGCAGAATATTCTTATGTGTGGAAAGATAATAACATATCTTTACATGGCAGAGGCCGAGCGACAAACGTTATTATTACTGTATAAGGATAGGTACTCGTATGCAGGAATGTAATTAAATGTCATTTGCCAACAGTAAATGGCAAACTACACATCTCAAGTGTCGCGATGTACAACATAATGTTTCTTCAGCATGCGAACGTCTGCTTACACTGTTAGAAAAAATTTCCGTGAAATTACGGAAAAGTGCTGGCAAATAATTATCCAGAAATCTTCGTAAAGTAATGGACACTCAGTTTTTCTTGATAATGGAACCCTCCGTAAAATAACGGGCAATTCGTTTTCCACAAAAACTAATTTACATTTCTGTAATCTACTAGCACTCCCTAGAAATACTATATTTTCTTATTAGCTATGAGTTATCGAGATTCTGACCCACTATTTAGTTCCCTGAAAAATTTTTCGAAGTTGCTGGGATTCGAACCCTCGACCTTATAATTGCCAGGCAGAAGATCTAATAATTTTTTAAATAAAATGCTTGGTGCAGTGGCGATACGGAAGCTTCCGCATCATCACTGCACCAAACATTCCCCCCTTTAAAGTGACGTAATTCGAGTGACCCCAGTACTTTACGTGAGACAGTTTATACAGTGACAATTTTTGAGACCCAAATGGACAAATACTAATTTACACCCAGCCTAACCTGGGAATCGAACCCAGAACCCGCCGCAATAAAGCCGGCCGCTAAACGAACTGAGCCACGGGGGGTCGGCACCATTGAACCACAGTGACAATTTATGAATAAATGAGTTCCATGCAGTGGTAAGATATTAACTTTTTAAGTGACAACATTTGTATTTGACATCCAGGATTCATAGTGATTATTAATACCACCTTATTTTTAAGAAACACAGTAAAATAAGCTTTAAAATTGTAGAAACATATTTTTATGAATTTATGGAAAGTTACAGTCAAATATCCGTAAACTGGCAATACAGACAAATTTCTGTAAAGAAAATATTACGGAAGTCACTTCCGTAAAATTACAGTATTTTTCTGTAAATATTTCCGTGAATTTATGGAAAATCTTAACAGTGTACAAGTCTTTGTAGTACCATCGAAATTCTTCAGAATAGCAAATATTCACGACACATGTATCGCTTACATCATAAATCGTTAGTCACATGATTGAAATGCTAGGATTTTGTATACATCTGTACACAGAAATTGTTTCTTAGCATAATGGCTTCCTCGCCGCCTGGTATGGTATTGTAAGAAGTTAATTTCTCCTCCGACTTAAACGTACATGTTATTAAATCAGCAAGAATAATCTGCGATAAAAAGTAGTAAGCTTGTGTAGTTTTCGAGTTCCGGACCAAGGACTAAGTCGTTGCTAGTACGCAGTATCTATTTTGTTCTTACTGATAGAACTATTACTTCAGACGTGTGTAAGCAATACGGTATTGGAAACTCACACCACTTATAGGTACCGATTCTTCCTCTCAGTCACTGGTAAGGGACCCAAAATATCTACTGCCATCCTCTCGAACAGGGCCCTGGCAATGTACTTCTGAAGATGACCAAGTCCTCTAGTTCTTGGTCCCTTTCTTGCTGTACAAGCATCACATGTTCGACACCACCTCTCGACATCATCCCTGCAATGTAGCCAATAGTATCGCAATCTAACTTTGTTGAGAGTCTTATTAATTCCAAAATGTCCTCCGGCTGCTGAACTATGAAGTTCCTTCAGTACCTCTGGAACTCTAATTTCTGGGAGTACCCGCTGTAGGCGTGTTTCTTTGCCATCTGCACTTTCCCAGTTCCGGTACAGGACACCATTTCTCAGAGATAGAGAATCCCATTGTGCCCAGTATGCCTTAGTTGTAGTACTTTGATCAGATAAATCGGCCCACTCTGGACGCTGGCCTTTTTCCTTCCATTCTAGTATTGGCCCAAGAGCAGGGTCCTTTCTCTGATCTTC
>PNEQ01114776.1:0-40978 GCA_003012365.1 Medauroidea extradentata | reverse complement strand
TGTGTACACATTCTTGGCTTTATGCCTTCTTCTGTTTGAGATATCTGCATCATGCACCAACACAAGTCATGTCAACGCGTTATTGAAAAGTTTACACAAACTGAATGTTGTGAAAAGGTTCCTGGGCTACTAATTACAATAATGCATAGGCAGGAATATACAAGTACTTAGATACTTTAAGGTACATGGTATACATGGACTTTTTTTTTTGCAATGGTTGTGTGATCACAAAATATTTGCGTTAGTCAATTTCCTATAATGGTGGCACATAGTAGTAAGTTATGGTTGGCAACTAGTATATAAATAGTGGCTCATAGGCAAACTTGAGGTGTGGTGGAGTTTGACACAGAGTTGGACGTAAAGTCCTGGTGGTTGTCTGTATTTTGTGATTTATTGGTGGGTTTGTTGAGTTAGTTCCCAGTGTCTTGGTTCTTCTCTAGTGTTGGATGGTGCAGCTGTTGTCACTGATTTGTATTAAATGTTTCTTTACGAATCCCACACAACTGATTTTTCCTCTAGTTTCTTAGTGCATAGTGTGAATTATGAAGCTGTGCTAGTTGTGTTTTTTGTTCAGTGTAATCAAGTAGCTTATTTTTTTGTATAAAACTTAAAAATTTCCCACTTCAGAAGGGGGCCCCCCCTCCCTTAATAAGTTTCAATTATGTATACCTAGAGATGCTGGAAAATCGTAAAAACGATATAGGCGTAAATAAAAACGACAAATTGGTTTACCAGCGAATAAACACTACAGTCCAGTTTTGTAGAGTAATTATTAACATTTTAAGTAAATCTTCAGTTTACCTTAATTTTTTACATAAACAATTTCTTAATTATTTTTAGTAACAGCCTATCGGCTCCTAAAATAAAGAAAATTTTTTATTTTTATCATTTCTTATTGTATTTAAAGTTAACCTAATAATAGGTGAAGATAGCGAGCCATATAAATAATCAACATGATCCATGAATTTTGCAAAAAATCAATATAAATACACATAGGCAAAAACGTAACGTGTGACCAACACAATTATGCACAAATACTTTAATGGGAAAGAAAGTGATGAACATTGAAGCGGCCATGTTTGCAACAAACTTGTTCATGTGTGATATTAAAACACGCTATTAAATTATTTACTGTTTAATAACACAATTAAAATACAAAAATACCTTTATTTCATTTTATGACACACACAGCCTATTGGCAAACATCAAATACAATATTTTACAAAATTAACTTCAGTAAAATTCGTTGGCACTTTAACAGGGGAAAAATATGTTAGCTGCCTCTTTTGTCGCTCGGTTGTTGAACATGCCTAGTACGGTATTTTCTTAATTTCCAAACTCGAAAAAAAAACTAACTTGTGAAACTGAAATATTGCACTACATTTCACAATAAAATTAAGGTTATAAAGTCGGTTGCCCGTGGTTCTTAGTAAAAACTCGCTATTAGCATGCAATGCATTGTTGATTTTGTTACTTGAACAACTTTGACTTGCATAGATAGATGTTTTAACATCTGTTTTGCAAATTTTTATTTTCAGTGTTTATATATGTAGATGATGCCCAAATTTGGGATTTTAACATTTATGTTAAATTGTTATTTAGAGATAATTTTGAACAAAGTGGACAGCTGTACCATCATGAATGGTGTACATAGGAAAATTTCGAAAACAGATGTGAAAATATGTAAGATTTTGCTAGTCTGTTAAAATTAACGCTATATAAATGCTTTGAAAAGCCATTGTAAATGCTATTTTCCAGTGTCTCTATGTTTACCACTCCAATTTCTATTTACCCTTTTAACAAGTTTTCCTTGTTATTTAACAAATTTGAATTTTTCATTACCTACAAAAACTTCTTAACACAGTCTGGCTGTGTATGTATACACATGGTGTTATATAAATATGTAGAAAAATAGACACAGCCTTTGTACTGTATGTTGTGTAAAAGTGGAAGTATGAATTTTTGTTCATGTGGATTATGTGCTTCTGTGGACTATTTACTGTGAATTTATTAGAATTCTATGTTGTAACTGGCAAAATAAATACTGGAAAATATTAAGTGTTTTTTTTTATAATGCCTTATTTGGTGAATGTGGTCGTATTTATTATGTTTATTAGTGTTGTATAGTTGCTTCCCATTAAGCAAATGGTTTTGGAACCCATGACTGCCATGATTGATTTGCAGCTTGAGAAAATCTTATGGAAGGTCTGACAACAGCTTAAGAAATTCTCCAGTTTTCCTTAGATCTTACTCACCTCTCATCTCTGCAATGAAAATTTCTACCAATTCACTCTAAGAGGCCTTAGATTTTACTTAAACGAATATGTAACTGTAAATAAATTATTACTTGTGAGTGATTTAGTATTCTAGCGATAGACAATGACATGTTTGGAATTTGCAATTAGTCCAGAAAAACGCATACAAGACACATGGTGAGTTTTTAAAGGCAAAGGGAAATTATAAATACTTAAAAATAAAAACTCCAGGTGTTTGCCAAATTTCCTAGCACTGGTACTGCTGTTTACACAATCGATTACTTACATGATGATACTGAAAACATGATGGTGCACCTACAAGAAGAAATTAACGTGCTGGAATGTGGTAGGAGTAAAACAATTTCTCAACTACAAGAATTGTGTTCCAACCTCATGTGTAATGCATGGTTTAATGGTAGTATCAATAGTTATTGTGCACACAGTTATTGGTCTTTTTTTTTTTAATCTTTTAATGTATTTTGAACTAAATGTAAAACAAATCTAAATTAATTAATGTTTCATGTCAGATTCTAAGTAGGTGTCTTCATACCACCTACTTTCCCAACCGTCCATATACATGCACCCCCTGATTGGTCTGCTCTTAATTGTTGCAAATTGGTAAGTATATTATTGTTCATAAAGTTTTTTTTTTTAAGTTGTAACTTCTGTGTTAAGAAATGATGAGTTAAACTGATGGCAAACAATGCTCATAATCAAAACAAATTATTTTAAGGTAAGAAGGGCTAAATGTGAAAGGAAATTTGAAAAGTCCCCTATCAATTATGTAGGACAGTTCAGGATTAATATTTCTGAATTTTGTTGCAGTCAACCTGTCCAAAATGTTAGGGGAATTTGCAATTATGAGTTAACAGGGTTCGAAGAAAAATAAAACAGGTATATTGTAACGAATTTTTAATTGCAATAAAACTTTTATTTAACTCAACTAGCAAACGTTTAAAAATATAACAATTTAGCACATTAAAATATGTAGGTTACAACCTCCATAATATGGTTAATTTGAAAAGCCCACGTCTCAGAAATTAGTTGGGGGAAGAACCACAGCGCGCTAGTGTCGCTCCAGTAATGGTCACAGATGTTAACATTAACAGTACCTTCTATAACTACTCCCTCTTCTATGCTCTTCCCTTTCTCTTCTGGATGTGGGCACTGATAATGTAAGTACTTCCGAGCTCCTAGTTAGTGTGATAGGGTAGGTTGGGGACTTGTCCCCCCATGGCGAGCAAGACGGCTGCCGTCATGTGTTGCGCTTAAATTAGTTTAATTCTTGGTATAATGTTTTTTCTAAATTCCTTTTTTTGGTCGCCGTCTGATAAAAAATTATATCTTGGTCTTAAAATGTTTTTTGTAGGGTTTGCTATTGTTCTTTGATATTTGACTTTTCCACTTGGTATTTATTAGCTGTTTTGATTATTTGCTGCTGGATTGCCCGATGGTTTTTTGCACACACGTGTGTTGCTTTATTGACTTCTAGCTTTGTAACACCAGATTTTGACATTAAGGAGCCCGCGTAAGTAATTACCTTTGTGATGATTTGCCCAGATATTTTTTTTTTCAGTCTATATATACTTTGTACTTTGTGATCCTTGTAAAACTAATTAATATAATTTATATATTTTTCAAATATTAATTTTCAGTCTCACAGACGCTTGTAATGTCCACTGTGTGAACACATATTTGAATTTTCCATATGTTTAAATTGACAACTTTGTAACTTGTGATTAGTAAAACTTATTTGTTTATACATTTGTAATTTTTAATGTTTTTTATAGTCCGCAACACGCGGTATGTTACAAATTTCTACGCTACAACTCTGCTGTGTGCTAATACCTGCAACTTTATTTTTCATGTGTACAATGTCCGTCAACGTTTCCTTCGTTTACGGAGTTCCTAAGGCTGACCTTGAGGTATTTCTCCAAGATTGCGAGGTTCAGTATGACGTGGGTTCGACGGTTGCACAGTTACGGCGTCTTGCCGTTGATTTTCTTCGCAGTGAACGGGGCGAAACGTCCAGTTTACGTCCGCCAAGTTCCATGGAAGCACCAGGGGTGAGTAACACTCATTTTAGTGAGAAATTATTATTCCAGTCAATCCAGCCCTTGCCCCAGTTGTCCAACACCGAGCCAGCCCACGTGCTGTCATTCCTTGTGGCCGCTAGTCGGGTAGTGGAGTTACGTTTATGCTCTGGTCACCACTTATTACGTAGTTTGGCTATTAAATGTTCTGGACATTTCTTAACTCTTATTACGGAGGAAATAAAGGACGAGAATGGTACTTACGACACATTTAAAACTAAAGTTCTAGCTTTTGCCTTCCCCTCACGTGTGTTACAGCGGTGCCAACGTGATTTTGTTTACCGATTTCAAAGGCCAGGTGAGCCGATGCAGTCGTTCATTGATTCTATTATTGAGCATGAACGTGACCTTAATATGTTTACTGCAGAGGAAGAATTGGTAAGCATTATTTTGGAGAATTTGGCACCTCATGTTAGGCAGTTGTGTACCTTATGTTTAGTTCCCAAAACCCTTCAAGATTTAAGAACGTTAGCTAGTGAAGTGCAGGGGCGTTTGGCTGCTACGTCTGAATACCGCACGTCTTTCCCCCCTCCTGTTCAACATGTAATTAATTGCGAGCTCCACTCAACAGTTACGCTCAGTGCATCATTCGCTTGCTGGCCCTTCCCGTGTTGTCACCAATAATGGCGGTGGGCGATGTGCAAATTGTGCTGCTAGAGGGCACGTAATTAAGGATTGTTTGCTTCAACCTGTCCCACATAAGGATAGGAAATGTTTTCGCTGCGGGCACGCTGGCCATGTTCGTGCTAGTTGCTAGGGAAACGAGTAGTGGTTGGAAAAATGTGCTGCACTTCCAACCAAGTTCCTAAGCGTCCGCCACCCTGTCATAAAAATTACGTGTCTACCTCATTTATGGTCACACTGTTGAAGCTCTTGTTGATACCGGCACCACTTGTTGTCTTGTGGGCGATTCTTATTTTGATTCCCTTCCGTCATTTATCGTGGGGCGCAAGTACAGAGTGCTTCCGGAACATTGTATGCAGATGTGTATCGCCGATGGACAGGTAGTAAATTTAACACATCGTGTGTTTCTTCATTTCAAAATAGGACGGTTTTCGTGGACGTTTCCCTTTTGGATTGTCTGGTTTAAGCCAAGATGTAATTTTGGGTTAGAATTTTTAGGTCAGACTCGTGCTACCCTTAATTTTGAGGATCACTCTTTAATGTTTGGTTTTGCTCCTCATATTAAAGTTGCGTTACGGTCACGTAATGAACCATTTCAGGTAGCCACTGTTATTTCGAGTAATGTAACATTGTCTGAAAGTTCCAAATTAGATAAATTGTGTCAGCAATTTAAAGATGTACTAACCACTAGAATTGGGAAGTGTGATTTGTTACCGTATAAATTTACGGTGAGTGATGATAAACCGGTGCAAGAACGCTATTTTCACTGTTCTCCTCCGAAGTTGGAGGCTTTTCGTAAAATTATTGACAAGTTATTATCTGCTGGGGTTATAACTCCCTCCACCTCTGAATACTGCTCCCCTGGATTTTTGGTGAAAAAGAAAGACGGTGGATACCGTCTTGTGGTTAACCACATTAGTATTAACCGTAAAATAATTAAGGACCCGTTTCCTTTGCCTACTGTTGAGGATGCCCTGCAGCATCTTGGTAATGCACGGTACTATTCTGTTTTGGACTTGAACAACAGTTTCCACCAGTGTTTATTAGATCCCTCTTGCCATAAATACACAGCATTCAGCACGCCCTGGAATCAGTATGAGTTTACTCGCATCCCTATGGGGGCGAATTTTGGCAGTCAGGCCCTCAGCAGGGTACTTGATCACATTTTGTCTGAATACAAATTTGATTTCGTTTTTAATTACGTTGATGTCATAATTTACAGTTCTACTTTTGAGAGTCACGTGGAACATTTAACTAAAGTTTTGACACGGTTTCGTGAGGTTGGTATCACTGTTAACCTTAACAAAGTTTCTTTAGCAATGCATCATGTTAAATTTCTGGGCTATATAGTTTCTGAAGGTAAACTGTTGATGGATCCCGAGTGGGTGATTCCGGTTGTCAACTTTCCCCGTCCTCGTAACATTAAGGGGGTTCAGAAATTCTTAGGGTTGCTCGGGTATTATTCGCGCTTTATTCCGCATTTTTCCGAGCTGGCTGCTCCTCTGAACATGTTGAAAAGGAAAGATGTTGCCTTTGTTTGGGGTGCTGAACAAGAATCGGTCTTCGTAAAATTAAAGCAGTTGTTGTCTACTCCTCCTGTTTTGCATTTACCCGACTTCCCCAAACGGTTTGTGGTTCAGGTCGATGCGTCCTCGATTGCTCTAGGAGCTGTTTTAGGTCAAAGGACTGTTGATGGAGTGGCTCCAGTAGCTTTCGCTAGTAGAACTTTGTCAGAGTCAGAGCGACGTCTAGGTACGTATGAAAAAGAAACATTAGCTTGCATGTTTGGAATGGAAAAATTTGCTCCTTACATAGAACACGAAGAATTTGGCCTATATACTGACAACCAGGCCCTTAGCTGGGTATTGAATCACCCTAACCAGTTGAGAAAATTGGGTCGTTGGGTCCTTCGTCTGTCTCGTTTTAGGTTCAAAATTTATAATGTGCGCGGATCAGATAATGTTGTGGCGGATGTCCTTTCCCGGATGTTTGACTCCGCGGAATTTCAGGTTGAGGATTTAACACCTATTGAAAGTGTTGCCCTTTTGCAGAGTTACCCAGAGTGTTTTACTACTATTAAAGACGGTCAAAAATCTGATCCTCTATGTAGCCAGATACGAGGTGAGCTAGCCTCGAATAATGTGGTGCCTTATGTGGAAGAACAGGGTATTATTTATTTTACTGGTACTTCCGGTCGTGCTAGGAAGGTGTTAGCTCCTGAAGCCATGCGTCCCATGATAATGAAATATTACCACGATTCTGTGTTTGGAGGACACTTGGGTGTCAACAAAACCTTCCAAAAAATTTCTACCACCTTTGCGTGGCCAGGTTTGAAACAGGACGTCTCCGCCTATGTCAGCAGTTGTGAAAACTGTCAGAAATGTAAACAGGCTCAGCAGGCCAATTTCGGTAGAGATACGGGGCAACCTCCTGAAGGCCCTTGGCATGTAGCCCACCTCGACATTTTTGGACAGTTTGTCCGTTCTAAGAAGGGAAATGTTTGTATATTAATGTTGTTGGACACATTTTCTAAGTTTGTGTTTTTATTGCCTTTGCGCAACATGAAGGCCCAAACGATTGTGAAGGCCTTAAGTACACATGTGTGGAAAATTTTTGGCGCTCCGGAGCATTTAGTTACCGACAATGCTCGTTATTTCACATCTACTGCGTTAAAAATGTGTTTTCAGTGGGCTGTAAAACACTATACTTCAAGTCCCTATTACCCTTGCGGTAATCAAGTAGGGCGCTTTAATAAAAATTTAAAGGCTTGCCTCACCATATTTTGTAATCAGGATAAAGTACTTTGGGATAATGATTTAGAGTTTATTAACTTAGGCTTTAATTGTACTACTCATAGTGCCACGGGTGTTCCTCCCTGTGTTCCTTTTCTGGGTTTCCATCCTTCCCATCCCTTACTAAATATTTAGGGTCTCCCTTCCCCAATTTCTCATTTAAATTATGTGGAGCGGGACAAATTGTTTGGCGACGTGGCTCGACGTCTCGCGGTAGCGAAGAGGGAGGTTTCTAATCGCTTAAATAAAGTTCGGGTTGATCCTCCCTTCGCGGTCGGGGATCAGGTGTTGTGTAAGAATTTTTCTCTGGCAGATGCTGGCGCCCAGTTGAGTGCTAAATTCCTAGTTAAGTACAAGGGTCCGTATATTATTAAGCGGTTTTTAGGGCCAAATACTGTTGTGATAAAATTGTTAAATTCCACAAGAGGAATGTGTAAGGCTCACGTGAGCCATCTTAAAAGGTTTATTGTTAGAAATTAGATGTATTCATATGTATATCTTTTGTATTAAGGCAAAGCGCTTTGCCACAAATATTTACTCTCTTTAACTATCATTATATTTACTATAGGGTCATCAGTTTGTGTATATTTTGTATACTATTCTTATTGCTTGAATCAACATATAATATTTTTCTCAAACTCCTGAGAAAGGATTTGATGTTAACTTGTATAAGAGTATATTGTTAATGAGTATGATTATATATTTTTGATAATATTTGTAATATTCACATGTAATCTTATAGCTGTGCTAATTTGTTTGTTACATTATTAGTTTGCCCTTTTTGCGCACTTCCTGCTCGCCTAACTGGATTGCTTCTTTCCCCCTTCTTTGCTTCTGTAGTGTTTTCTTGTCTTTGCTGTACCACACTTTTTCCTGTATTTTCTCTGCTGTTTTCTTGTTTTTCCTTTCATGTTTTCTTGCTTTCCGAGCCATCTACGCTTCAAGTTCTACGAGATTCTTCAAGATTTTCCTCCGCACTGCGATGCTTGGTTGTTCCTGTGGCTGCTGTGCACCTATCCACTTGATCTACACTCCGTTCCTGCATGAGACTTGTATGCTGCTCTACGCTCACCTCCCCAGGCACTGCAAACCCGTGCTACACCCATGTGCAGCGGGTTGCCGCTGGTTACTCACGCTAAGGGGCACCCATCAACTTTAAATGCCCTTGACGTGTGACGTTACCTGTTCCTGTGTTATACACATGCTGTGTATATATTCTTCAAGAACTATTGTCTGTATTCTTCAAGAACTATTGTCTGTGTCTGTATTCTTAAAGAACTATGCTACGTGTTTCTGTATGTACTTCAAGAATGTGATTGTAAAACTTCTATGACTATTCTTGTCTCTTCTACTCTTCAAGAACTGTACTTTTCTATTGTGTCTTGAGACATTTTTCTACTCTAAGAATAATGGTATTGTCTATTTTCTTCGAACTCTGTGTTATTAACTATGCTGTGTTTCCTATGAACATTGTTTATGAACTCTGCATTATGAACTTTGCTACGTCACTGAATATTTCTTATTTCAAGATGATTGTTTTCAGATGTGTTTTGTGTATTGAAAGGGTTTGATCAGTGCTTTGTAGAACTTGAACTGGAAAACATTTGTTCCCTGTAAGACAAGATTTTGGGAGGGTGATTGCACCGTTTGGGTGCCTACAGCGCTCTCGTCGGCGGTGCACAGTAGACCACGTGACTATTTGATGGCTCGGAAGGCTGTTGTTTTGTATCGCTATATTTCCTTGCTCTTACTCTGTGCTTCCTCTTCCCTGCGCAGGCGCGTTAGCTAGACTCTGGCCAGGTTGAACTAAGGTTCTTGTGTGGGCCGTCAGCTCACTTTCCTTTCTCTTCTGGACGCGGGCACTGATAATGTAAGTACTTCCGAGCTCCTAGTTAGTGTGATAGGGTAGGTTGGGGACTTGTCCCTCCATTGCGAGCAAGGCGGCTGCCGTCATGTGTTGCGCTTAAATTAGTTTAATTCTTGGTATAATGTTTTTCTAAATTCCTTTTTTTGGTCGCCGTCTGATAAAAAATTATATCTTGGTCTTAAAATGTTTTTTGTAGGGTTTGCTATTGTTCTTTGATATTTGACTTTTCCACTTGGTATTTATTAGCTGTTTTGATTATTTGCTGCTTGATTGCCCGATGATTTTTTGCACACACGTGTGTTGCTTTATTGACTTCTAGCTTTGTAACACCCGATTTTGACATTATGGAGCCCGCGGAAGTAATTACCTTTGTGATGATTTGCCCAGATATTTTTTTTCAGTCTATATACTTTGTACTTTGTGATCCTTGTAAAACTAATTAATATAATTTGTACATTTTTCAAATATTATTTTTCAGTCTCACAGACGCTAGTAATGCCCACTGTGTGGACACATATTTGAATTTTCCATATGTTTAAATTGCAGACTTTGTAACTTGTGATTAGTAAAACTTGTTTGTTTATACATTTGTAATTTGTAATATTTTATATAGTCCGCAACACGCGGTATCTTACACAATGTATGAGAGTAGTTTCCCATACAGCATAGGATATCACAGGGATATCCCAGGGATATCCCATATTTGTCCCATATGTCCTAAATATGTTCGGGACATCCGATGGATATAACTACGATATTCTAATGGTAATTATTAATTTTGTATATTATTCTTGACAAATACAAAGCAAGGATATATGAATTACTGTAATTAAAGTTTAAATACCTAAATCAGTTCAAAAATTTTGATTTTTTCTTGGAAAATACTCAGAGTATATCCATAGGATATCCCAAAATTATTTCCCCTGGATATCCCTTAAATATACCTACAGGATATCCCTAAAGTACATCCACAGGCTATCCTTGAAGTACATCCACCAGATATTCCTACCGGACGTCCAGTGAATATCCCTGCTGCCACACCACACAAGCAAGTGCTGCTGCTAACGACACTTCGTTGATTTTATTATGGTGGAATAAGGTTTTATATCCACATGCATCGGTTGTCTGCCTACTTTCGTTACCATTTTTAGCTGTAAAGGTAAGTACACACGATCTTCAGTTTACTGTAATAATAATTTTTAAGTATTTTGCCAATATTGATTAATTTAACACTGTAATGCAGGTTTATAGGTTATTGTTTGGTATTCAAAATTTGTTATGTACAACTATTGTAGGTACGAATAGCGGTTGGTGATAGGATGCCAGTAGTCATTTACTTAAATTACGATAGAAATAATGTTTAATATGTTCGTCGTAAACAAACGGAAAGACTTTTGATGTACATAAATAATTTTCAAAGTACAGATACAATACCACAGTTTTCTACTGTTAGCATGTTTATACTAGGTTTGTTGTTAAATAAAATTTATTAGTAGCAATAATTGGCACATTAATACGTTTATATGTTTTTAAATCGATTTCAAAACATAGTTTTCAAAACGTTTATCAAAGTGGGATTCAAATCCATTCGAGTTGCAAGGTCGTCACGCCAGAAATTGGAATCGTATAGGATTAAGTTCGGTGTAAAACATCACTTATTTGGGGGTTGTACATGCTAGGGCATTATTTTGTACAGAATGAATCGGTTTATCAAAATAAGATTAATTTTAATGTGCCTAAATATTATTACTGCTAATTATTATTTAAAACAGAACTGCTATGTATTATTCTGCTGGAGACATTTATGGCCTATATTTACTTAAACGTGGTTGTTGATTCTCAACTTGGTTTTTTTTTTCATACCGTGTTTTCCTTTTGAAATAATTTTAATATGCCTGAACAACATTTCGGTTTTAACAAATAGCAATCCGAAAATCTGTAAATTAAAATGTTTCAATTGTAGATTTATATAGCCAGAAGGCTCGCCCCCCAAAAAAAAAAAACACTTTGATATATTAAGGTGCTAAAGCATGCTTTTAAACCCTTAACAAAGAATTTAATATACCACTTCAACAATTTGTAATATTTGAGGGATAAGATATATTCATTAAAAATAAAAACATTTGTATTGATGTACAAGAAAATAGGGTAGCTTCTACTTCCACATGTCTTAATAATTGTGTTGGCTCTTAGAACACACAGTTGAATTTTAATGAACAACAAACTTAATTATACACATTTTGGAATCTTTTAATCTAGAAAAAAAAATTAATGCTATGGAAACAATTAATTTACTACCTATTTTACAAAACATGCTTTTCCGAAATTATTGCACAGTGGTACAAATCAAAATAGTAATTAGATGGTGACTGGCAGAGTGTTTTAGTGTGACATAAATAATTTAAAAAAAAAATGTTTGTCAAAAAATTGTTGTGGTTTTTTTACTGCTCGAACCACAGCTTTAAAATCTGTTAATAAATTAAATCTCAATAATTTATGACAGTAAACTGACTCCATTTTATGATTACGAAATCATCGTTCTCCTCGCACAGCATTCTTACTTTCTCAAAATAAATTAAAAATATCCGGGGTGCGTGTTATAACACGGGTTAAAAAGAACTGTTATAACTGGGATCATTCAAAGTGTAGTGGACCGGTCTGTTGTCATTCTTTACAATTAACATCAATATTCCTTCCCATTCAGTTTCTATCGACACCTCTTTTCATTTCGCTCCTAGCAGTAATAATCTATATCTGTTGGCACTGACGTTTCCCCTTCCACAAGCTGTGAATGGATACGCTACTTCAAGTTTGCTTAGTTTCCGTGCAACACCAACCACTGCTGGGGAAGGAAAGCAGTGGGAAGAGCCAACATGCGACAACTTTATTTCTTTGGAGACTGGTAGTTTCGTATTTGAGTTACATATGAACTAAAATATAAAAGGTGGTGGAAAGTTTCTCCTACTGGTGCAAAACAACCTCACTTTACTGTATCTCAAATCACTAAAGCAACAGCAAACGTTAACAGAATACAATATGGCAATGTATGTAACCCCTTAATATGATTAGAAGATATCTCTGAACACAGAGGGAAGATAATATCAAAGTTGCCTATATGATGCGATTTTATTGGTATTAGTAATATAGGGCCTACATGTTGTGTAACAATAGTCTATAAAGCCTTTAGTAACAAAATACTCACAAAACAAAACCACTCTTATCAGAGAGTTCTGATACTCTGGGTAAATACTAATCGCTGGAACCATTATCAGATAGAATTGATCGTTGATTCGCTAACACTGTCTTCATCACTTTCCCATAATCTTACTTTGCTAATTTTTTATATTGAAATAGTATATTAACTGTTATAGTTTTATCAAATACAACGCAAATGATTGTTGTGTCATTATGAGCGGTAACACATACACAATGATCGGAATAGTGGTGCAACTCACAGTTACACCGCTTTACATTTAAACCAATAGATGGCTCCATTGACTGCTTAAACTTGTGCTTCTTTCTACACTGCTGCAAGTGAAACTAGTACTTACACCACCTTTCTAGTTAATAGTTTTCAATGTGCTCTATTTTATCCCACCTGTAATGCAGATATTTCCATTATTGGATTTACACCACTTTGGCTTCAAGGCCATGGCTTTTAATTTATTTCAAACAATTGAAAATAACTCGAATATTTACTAACCAAAAGCTTTGAAAACATTTGAGATTGTGAACAGTGATACTATACACAATTTGGCCAGAGTTATTTTTAAAATAATGTACCGTTTGCTACCAAAATATTATTTTTCTTTATTTAGGCTTATTTTGACAGCATAATATGTGCTTTTTCAGGGGCCAAGTTCTAAATATCCATTTACTGTATAGCTACAGTAATTTCAGATACAAACGATGATATATAAGTGTTAATACTGTAAGAATGAATTTTTGATTTATTAATTAATTTGCATAAAATTTTTTTTCCGAAACCATTGCAAAAATAAAGAGCAAGGCCTTAAGAAGCTTTAGTCCATAAAACATTAATTTAATAGGTTCATTTTCCAAGTAATTTATTTAGTATGTCTCTGGCTTTTATGTAATATTTAAGGTATTTCAAAAATTTCTTTAACCAATTTGGTGATTATTCTTTTCAAAATAATCTTTTAGATTTTCTCATTCGAACTGTGTCCCCAATAGCAAATTTGGTTCAGCAGTTTTTTTCTCTTTTCTCACATATATTGATTAAAATATAGGCTTAATTATTTTTGTTTACATCAACTGGTTTCATTTTGATTGTTCTATTAATGATGTTATTGAAATAAAATTTTAATTTTGGCAATAAATATATCCATTTATAGTTTCCTTGTATAGTGAACATCTCTAACACTTTTCTCCTTCGAAGTTCTTTTAAATCTCTCAACATTATCTTTCATTTTCCTATATGTTTAATAATGTGTTATATTGTAATCAGTCAATAATTCTTGAAAAAATTTATTATAAAATCTTTCCCACTATCTATTTGAAGATGATTAGGTTATCAAAAATTAAATATAATTTTAATAGCTAATGTAATATTTTCACATGTATTATCTTTAAGTGGTATTGCTCAAGCAAATCTAAAAAAAAAAAATCAATCACAGTTAGCATATACTTAAATCCTTTGTTAATTTTGTTTATATTTTTAAAGTTACAGAATTCACTTTAAACAAATCTGCTTGCCAAATCCCATTTATTCCGAAAGATAGAACAGTTCTTCTACGATATTTTTTTTTTCGTGCAGGTTTATAAAATTGTTTGCAAAATTGCGCCTTATAGATTCTCGATTCGACGAAGTCAAACTATCTAGTTTTATGTTCCCAACAATAAACATACACTTTTTGTGTCAACAATGCATACAAATACATTTTAATTATTTTTTTCAACTTTTGTTTGTTCATGCGAAATATTTCCACTTGGTGCATGATTTTTTTTACAAATTGAGGCAGTAAATATTCAAATGATTAATATTAATTTAAAAACTATAAATGCCATTGACTCATTTGAATAAGGTGACTCGTTTGAATTTGATGTTGACTTGTTTAAACGTGATGTTGATTTTTTGAAAATTATAATTTTAGCTGATATATTTTTATCATATATTATATAAATGACGACAAAAGAACAATCTAAAGAGAATATTTTAAAAAGGCGAAAGCTAACAAAAAAATTATATCTCTTAAAAAACTAAACAAAGCCTGAATAAAATTAAAACAGGAACTACCAGTGATAGGTATGATGCATGATTTGGAAAGAAAAGTAGCAAATGTTACTAATGAAAATAAAAATTTAATTAATGAACTTGTAATAGAGGCTGTTAAAAACTTATATTATCTGCCAATGCCAGTAGAATCGTCTTTCAAAAGGCAAATTTTTTACAAAATACACCTCTACAAATTTTGGGAACTAAATGATTCTACTTATAATCACGGTAAAAATATTTCTCAAAACTGTTACATTATTAGCGAAACATATGGTTCACACTGTGAGGGTCGTGATTTTTATATTGGTAATAGAAACATTTTTATTTATTTTGACAATCTAATTACCAAGTATTACCAAATATGAAGAGTATAAGCTAACAGGACTCTCTAATTTGTTAGCGGAAAAGAGAAAAGTTGATCTCGAAGACAATTTCACTGATGATTATGTAAAATAAATACAAATTGTTTTATCCACCAATTTTGCATATCAAGAATAAGTTATTAATATAAAAATAAATTCAAATAAATGTTGCAAGTATGTGAAGATGTCAAAGCTAATTTATGATAATTTTTATTTTTAAATATTCATACCCAAAATTACCACAAAATACACTGCAGAAATCAATTACACCAAGATTGCCAATATCTGGAAGTGGTATCAAAATTATACAAAACTCCCAAAATAATTTATATGGATGGATGATGCAACGAGGCTTATTGATCGGCGTAACAAATTTAGCGATTTTGTTGAGAATATCTTATACATGTATAAAACAAAATACATCCATCTTACTACAGTAAGAAAATCATTGTAAAGGATTACTAAATTATGTAATTAATTCTCTTCCATTTGAACTGCATGCATCGGGATATCACTTCCTAGGCACTGGAACTAGATTAAAAGAGAGACGAGAGGGGCTATAAACCAATAAATCCAGTAGATGCAGCACCAATGGAACGTGACATAGTTTCTCATCATCATAAAGATTTGGCTGAAATACATGTGGCTGCCAAAGTGCTAGAAAAGAAATATTTTAATAGAGTGTTCGCACCAGATTTATATTTAAACGAGAGATAATAGCATGTGTGACAGGATCAGCCCTACATATTTAACGTAAACTTGGTTGGGGAATAAAATAAAATATTAATAAATTTTCTTATATGTGTATGAAAGGAAGTAAAAACTTTTGTATTTCAACTGCCTGCAGACGAACTTAAGAATTTTAATATAGATTATTTTTTTTTAACACAAGAACAACTTGAATGCGAAACGAAGAAGCTGAATGTTGGAAAAGTAATTAATGTTACTATCTATGTACCACAGATTAAGAAATTGCCGAAAGAAATAAAAACTGTTAATGGCTTAACAACACTCAAAAATTGAATTTTACCATTAATTTTTACTTCATTAAGTGCTTTGATTACGTTGGCTGGTGGGGTAGCATCTATTGCTTGAAGAACAACATATACATACTTTGGAGTTTAAAAAAAATTGGCCAAGGGTATCAAAAATTTTCGGAAAAAATAAAATAACTCAACCCAGCAATTTTGATATTGAAAAATTGGTTAAGAAATTAAAAATTAAAAAATATTCTCGCGGTGTGTTTATGATTGATGAATAACGTAAATGAGCAGTTCATTTAGATGTTTCTAAAAATTGTGGAGCACATTGGTTGTGTTATTTAAAAGAACAAAATTATATTTATTTTTGTAATAATTTGGTGGCAATTAGCCATGTAAATTAGTTAAATATATTAAATGGAATGTATTGTATATTGATGACTGAATACACAATTTTGACTATGTAATTTCGGTCATTTATGTGTACTAGTACTAGACTATCTGCCTTTTAATTTAAAGTTTTTAAATATAATTCCTATATTAATAAATAATATATACATATGGAAATATATTAACAAAATTTTGAATTGAATATCAATTTCCAATATATAGGAGTAGTAAT
Source organism: Medauroidea extradentata (assembly GCA_003012365.1). Classification (NCBI taxonomy): domain Eukaryota; kingdom Metazoa; phylum Arthropoda; class Insecta; order Phasmatodea; family Phasmatidae; genus Medauroidea; species Medauroidea extradentata. The sequence goes on along the minus strand of PNEQ01114776.1, from coordinate 24,147 downwards.
AATAAGGATATGACTGATAAATTACAGGAAGTAAAAATTGAATCTGATGCAGAAATAAATGATAAATTACAAAATATTAAGTTCAAAATTCTGAAAATAAAATGATTGACTTGAGTCAAATAGTAAAAAATTTTATAGGTGAAATAAATAATTTTAGTTGATTCAAGAACTAAACAATATGAAAATGGAATACATTATTTAGACTATATTTTTACTCAAAGTTAAAAAATATTAATTCAATCATTTCAAATATAAATTCAAAATGTGACAACACAGTTAATAATTTTGAATTAGTATATGATGCATTTATTACACATGTGAATACAAGTATTAAAAATATTAACTCATAGTGTTACATTATTGTTAAAGATTTAATATCAAAACATTGTACTTTTACTTTTAACCATATGTCGATGAAAAGTTAATAAAATAATTTTATATGTAATGGTATAATACTTTGGTTTAACCGAAAGTTATTTTAGTGTTAAAGACCATAGATTTGGGTCAATTGATGATCCAATTGATAAAACATATACTGTTAATAAAAAATTTTTAAATAAAGAATTGATTGGTAAATTACACGAAACAAAATTACCAATTGATACAGACATAACTGAACCTTACAAAATTTGGATCAGTTGCTTTTAAATTATTGTGATTCACTAATCAGTATGATAATTACACACACTAAAGATTATTATACGAAAGAAATAACTGATAAATTACAAGGTTTGAGTTAGTCAGCTAACTTAAAAATAGAAGAAATTAATTCTAAATTACATAGTTTTGATACACTTGTAAATTACGATTATTTTCACAAGAATAGAATTTACATTTTTTAGTTTGTTGGAAAATAAAATGCCATAAAGTGAATTATTTATTTAGATAAAACATACATTTTTATGACCGGTGGACAAGTAAATGAGCTAATAATGAAACTGGGTGGTTATAAAAGCATGACCCAAGTATACCAAAATTAAAAAAATTAACTTATATGGATGACCTATTTTCATGTATTATATATTGTTAGAAATTCAAAAAATTTAATTCAATTGTACATATCAGTTTATCTGAAAGTACAGTTGCAATTATTGACAAGATTTTGATGTCTACATACTTTTAAGTATAAAACATAAAACATTATATAAAAAACAATTGATATTTTTGTATATGTAATAACAAGATCTTTTATTAAAAATCAAATTATAGAATTAGAATCAAAATATAAAGCTGTTTCAAAAATTTGAGCCTGTAACACTTCCACAATTCAATGATTTTGTAACAATTTTAACTAAAAATAAGAGCTAATTGAATAAAGCTTTTTTAACTAGGAGAATATTGTAATGTAGATTTCGAAGATAAAAGGCTGAAAAATGTAGCTAATCTAATTCCACCTAATGATGCTCTTATTTACAGTATTACTAATCCAAGAAGATAATTATCTACAAAGTAAAGAAGTATTTTGGACGTATGCCATTGCAGTAAATTGCAAAATATTTTACTCTATTATATGCATTCTTGCTTATTGAGTACATAAATATCTGTTATTCTTGAAAGATTCTGGCAACTGGGTAAAGTTACAAACTAATAAGTTACTTTGGACGTATGCCATTACAGCAAAAGGCATGTCAGAGAAAACCAGTGAATACACACAAACAATCAGACAAGTAAACAAATAAAACGACTTTGTGTGGCAAACAAAGGTAAACATATACAGTTCCACAAGGAATTCAGTCAGTGATTTACAAAAATATAACACAAATGAACACCCAAGCCCTAAAAAACAAACCAAGAAAAAATAAATAAATAATATTATTCCAGAAAAGGAATTCCATCAGTAAGTACGAAACGACAGACAAATTATTACAACAAACTGACAAAACAAAACGAATGACAAAAACTGGATGCAGACGACACAGCATAAACACAGACACTTTGAGAAAAGCGAAAGACAACAAATAACACAGAAAATGTGGACAGTAGGACAGCGAAAAAACATACGAACACAATAGTCTCCTAGCGACAAAACAAAATGCGATGTTTCGGAGACTGCAATCAAAATCTAAATCGAAACAGGCCTAATTGAACAAACAACCGTAAAACTCTGGGTACTCTGCTTATCCCATATGTATGTGGCCTCTCGGAAAAAAATAAGACGATTGGGTAATAAATATGAACTCAGACAATTCTATCAAATATACGACTACAAAGTAATACCAAAGTCAGACAAGTCACAAGCTCAGAACTGTGTTCATCAGATCCCTTGTGAATATGGCTGTGTATACATTGGAGAAACTGGCAGACCCCTTTGTCAATATATAAAATATCACAAAAATAACGTAAATAAGGGTGAAATTAAAAAATCTAAACTAGCAGAACATGCCTGGGAAAATAGCCACAGAATAGTCTGGGAAAATGTTACACCACCGACACAAGAAACATAAAAAATAAAAAATAAATTAAATCAAAGAATCCGCGTTCATTGTTAGTAACAGAAATGTATTTAGCCAGCAAATCATAGAATTGAAAAACATTTTGTTGCCAACAATTAAAAATGAAGTAAACGTTCAACAAAAAATAACTAAACTACAGCCATCTGCACAGGAAAGCATTAGTCAATAGCAACAGACTCTTACCTATGCGCAACCAATCATTATATGGCCCTTTCCTATTGGCCGGGACAGAAGAGGGGGTACAGAGTATATAAACCCCTAGTTTTCCAGTGCCAATACTCAGTCTGCAGGTGCTCCTCGGACTGTGCATGTACCTGAAGACAAAGACAGATTGCTATCATAACGCTAATGCAACAAATGCAAGGTAGCAGAACTACAGAATAGCATACTGAATAATCAGACTGAACTTAAAAACAGTGAAGATAATCGTAAGGCCGAGCTTAAAAATAGTCTTAAGACCGAGCTTACCCATTAAAAACTAGTCAAGATAGCATACGAGACGGTCTGCACTTAAACTATCGAATTTCAAAAAAATGTTCAATCACTTATTAGTTATTTACGTAAGTTTCATTCTTATTCAGAAATATCTCGATATCTCCACACGCCTAACAGATACAGTCGATTAAGGGAGTTTAAATTTTTAAACAATTTTTATGTTTGTACGATACATGATATACTTTATGGACATACATTGTAAATATATTTAGAGTAATAAAAAGTTTCTAGAATTCATAGATTTTGTGAACAGGCAGATCAAGCCCAAATTTGTAAAAACGGTTTTATACAAGAGACGTAAACCGCCTGACTTAGAAAAATGAAATAATTTCACACTGATGAACCGTGTCACAGGTTACGTCAAGATATTTATAAAAGAACTGCAGTGATTTTTTTTGTTTCTTTAAACAATTGCTGAATTTGAAATTAAAAATTGCCAAAATTCTGCTATTATTTTTTAATACGGAAAATATAATTGCCGGTTTTTATACATGTCTTGACGTAGCCCGATACACTGTTCTTCTGTATGAATTAATTCATTTCTTTAAGTCAGTTGATTTTCATTTTCTTGTATAATACCGTTGTATGCAACTTTGTCATTTTACATTCCACTATATAAAAACTGTGTAAGCAAGAAATTTTCATTACTATAAAAATAATCACAAAGTATATCTACAAAACAAATTATACCTCGTACAAAAACAAACATTATTAAAACAGTTCAAAGAATTTGGCTGTAACTCTCTCCTTAGTTCAAACATCGATAATTTTTAATCTCCTTAGAGGTTGAATTTCAAAAAGTTCTGGAACTGCTTTTTTGGAATATTCGTAGGTTTGGTTCTGATACATCAATCAATTTGATTTAACAATAGGTTTAAAAGTTATCGGAAATTTATTAAAATTATGTTTTACAACTTTAGCCCTTAGTTTTTTAATTAAAGAAAAGGTAATATGTAGAGATTATGGTTTATCGCACGAAAACTTGACTGTTTGCTGGATTTCAACATACGTTCAGCCTACCAGAAGATTACTGGGTTTAGCTTGTACTTGGAACTGTTACCCTATTTGATTGAGCCAATAAGAATCCCGATATTGTAGTATGTTATGCCTGTAATTCGTCTGCAGACAGGTACGTTATGTCAGAAGTATATCACCGAATCATGTATATTTCAAGAAACTACAGTGGTTTCAAGGATATATTGGCAAAAACATTTTCGCAAAGCACCATCATCACTAAATGAATTTTTGTAAACTTTATGCTAATGTAAAACGCGCCTTGACATCTCAACTGGTTTAAGCGTTATTGAGGATTCATGGAAAAACATATTTCACCACATTTACTATAACTGTCAAATTTTGAAAAAGAAAAAAACCTTAATTTGTGTCTACGGCGTAAGGATGCCCATTTCAAAATTTCACATATCTAAGTGTAGAAGTTTGGACTGTGCGTTGACGAGTGTATGAGTGTGTGAATGGGGCTCTTCATTTTATATAGAGAGATTATACATGTAGTGTCAAAGTAAATAACACAAAATTAACAACACATTAAAATATTTTTTTCATATATGATACGCCATTGCGCCAAAAGAAAAAAATTTATAAAATCGTGGCGGTATGTGGAAATGGTTATGGAGTTTCAAAGCATTATTGTAGTTAACATCAAATTGTATGTAATACAGGTATGAAGTTTAAGATGTTTAGTAACGTTTCATTCGTTCGTTGGTTTGTCAAGGCTATCAAATATGTTATCAATTCAGCAGAAAAATGAGTATGTGCAAAAAATTTAATTTTAAAAATTTAATAAAATATAAAATATATGACGTTTTTATAATATAAGGAAAATTATACTATCGATGCATGAGTAAATAAATATCTAGAAAATGTTTTGCGAGCCTAAAACTCATTCAAACAAATCAAATCGCTACGCACATAAAAAAACTTAATTCAATATTATTTTGCTGACTGCATCATATATAGGAGGCCGCGGTGGGTGAAGTGACTACTGCTCGACAAACCTAAGTGTGTCTTCGGAAAATATGTGAACTATAGGCGTCCCCCTCTCTGACATGCCACACCCTCCTACTCTCCTTTGCCCTGCTACATCCTCCCTGCCAGTAGCGAGCAAGTGGCATGGCCGTCGCGACCACTAACCTTGCATCGCGACAAGCAGTGTGTACAGTCTCGTCAGCTGAAAGTTGACAACCGGCGTGTAGTTAGCTGTTGTCCAGGTGGCCTATGCTCGAACTGCACTCGTACACAAAATGTTAAATTTTCTGTCGAAACTCGCACGACTTTAAGAAAACGGTAAGCTCGAACCATACGAGAGCCCTCGTATATGTCCAGACCATGCGAGTTGGTACTCTCTCATGAGGGACCGTTGACCATCACAACTCGTATACGTCGAGTGTAATAAGCAGACAATATGGCCGCCGTGGCAAATGCCACATCCTTGAAATATAGCGAGTTTGACGGCACATGTGGAAAATAAGAGTTACGTGTCTGCGCGAAACACAATAAAACAGCAGTACAAAATTACTGAGGCTTAAAGCTACTAATTAATTTGGTCTAAAATGAAAGTTTTTTACAACTTACGTAATACTTAATAATAACCTCTCTTGCAGCATGTAATGTAATAGGCGACTGGGCCGACCCCCGTGGCGATGGCCCTGTGATAAGCATATGGGTATTTCTGTTACAGCTTTCCTAATTTCAAATCTCCACAGTGTCATAATTTTTAAAAATTATATTTATTTTTTTCATATTTTATGTTAATGTATTATCAAACTACGAAGTTTTGTTACATTTCTGCTTGTAAAAACTTTAATTTCGAAATATGACGCGCATTAAAAACTTATTCTCAGGATCGTAAAAAAAATTCCACACTGCTGTACTTGACTTTTAGTAACTTGACTGATGCAAAAATTACCCACAGTCGTGTAAGAATAATTTTCTGCTGATTTACCAACACTACTATGACCAAAGTATACACATTCAACTTGCAACGAATTTTGAGTTATTCTCTCTATTTACATTCCGTAATTTCAGAATGAATTAAGTTGTGTTGTTATTTCCTCCCTCAACATTCTGCCTACTCTTGCTGTTCAAGCGGCTGTCAGCTTGCATTCGGCACGTTTTCTATTCTTACAGTATTAAAACAAATGCCTCCAGTTAGAATGTTGAAGGTGACATACGATATCTTATTGAAATTTGTTTGTAATTATTGTAAAAATATAACATAAAAGTGAAACATAAAGAACGCCGCATTCGTAACAACAAGTAATCTTATTTTTAAGAATTAATTTCTTTGTAACCGATAGTATTTTATACACTACGTCAAAGAAATTGCGATAAAAATTTTATTTGTATTTATAATGAAGTATTATCTATGTACGAAAGTTTCAAATATTTCCATTTTTTCCACAATTTATGTACGGATCCACAAAAGGTAGCGAAATATATGTATTAAATCGATAAATTGTTAACGAGCACCACTAATTAAAGGAATTTTCTTTTGCCCGTCTACATTTTGTTCTATTCCACGATTTTTAAATACACCACCAAGCAAGTGTCAACATATGAACTTGACTTTGTGATTAGCGGCCTCCCGTCAACACTTTCTGCTTTCTCACTTCATCGATGCCAACCTGACTAAATGATACACACTTCCACTCGAATGCTTCTTACTTCGAATAAGTGAGGCGGATATGAGTGGCCGGTGTTGGAGCTTACAATCTCCGTCGATTCGCATACGAGCTCTACTCGCACAAACTCAAACTTCGGCCTCCACAGGTTGTGTCGTTTTGCACCGCGTATCTTCAAGCTATATCATTGCACAGGCCTATTAGACCTACTTCAGATGGTCGCTTACAATATGAACGAGGTGTACAGGGAAGGCTCCAAGACATTCCCCTCCACTACCTTCACATGGCGACCTCGCAAGCACAGCGCTCTTACCAGCCCTACCCGTGGCTACACTTGGGTTTGTCAAGCAGTAGAGCACACGTCTCCCTTCTAAGGTGATTCGGGTTCGATTCGTAGCGGGGTCGGTCCCCGGACTTTCGCATGTGAGAATCGTGCCGTATGATGCCACTCGTCGGCGGATCTTCTCGAGGAACTTCCGTTTCCCCCACCCTACATTCCGGCGCCGCTCCATACTCATATCACGTCATCCCTCACCAGCGCTAAAGACCTAGACGTTATTGCTGGTAAAAAAATCTCTTCACAAATAGGAAATTATGTTCCAGTAAGTAGCTGAATAGAAAATAGTGAAAGTTGTTGAAACCAATTAAATCGCAAAGAAAGCATCGGCATTTAAAATAAAACTATTTTTAAAAAACATCACTGTCTTCTATGTGTGTTCAAAGGTGACTATAAATAAGGTTGCGATTTCTTCGTCGTCAAAAGTTAAAGATTGCTACGGTTTTGATGGACGGATAACTTTTTATGAGGCTGCTGATTGGCTGTAGATCATGTAATTAACCGATCCACAGATGAAAGGTGATATACGCCATTTAAGAAGGAGTATGCTGTTAATGTTTTTGTTTAATTCAGTGTTGACTGTATACTATCTGCGCCACAAGTATGAGATTACAAGATGCGGAGGCCCGGGAAGTGATATGCGAGGTAGTAGAATTGCTTTTACTATAAAATTCAAGAAAATATTTCTACTTTGAACGACTTGCTGTGAAGTAACATTTTAAGATTATCACATCACAACAAATAGCCCACGTAACACATGTAATCCCGTACTACCAAATAAGAGCAAAGATTTCAAAAAAATTAAAATTCACTTTTGATGGCATTTCTGGTAAGAAATTCTATTTACTCTACTTTTATTTATATGTCTCAGCAGTCCATTACACAGATTCTTTATTATTACACGTAGCGTGCATTGCAAACAGCGCCGATGCTGTTGCAGCAATTTGTATGCCGCAAGGATGTTGTCAATATTTTTGGTTACGCATAATTAATGAACTTATTCTTAAATTACAGTGTGTAGTGTTCTTTCTTTTCGTGTAAATTAATATTTTTAAAGGGCTAGGCTCCTGGATTGTTAACTGTCTCAATGTAAAACTTCACTGAAATGTTTTTCTAAAAAAGTCACTATTTAAACAAGTTAAATATTCAGCATACCTAAATACGAAAAATGCTAAAAGTGGAACCATTTTACACCTTTTAATGCTAAATTTTCCCGAGGGAGGACCCCCGGACTCCCCTTCCTTCCGCTTTATTAGAGGGGTTTATTGTTCCATGATTTAACCTCTCCCCCCCCCCCCATCAGTTCCAAAATGTTCCAACGCTCCTGCTCTCAAAACATTTCAGTATCGTTGCTGCCGAGTATTTTTGCTGCCTTGTAAACCTTTTGTTGCTTTATACACGCACTAGCTGCAAAATAAATATCAGGGGCGGGTAACACTTTATTAGAATGTGAAAGTAACATATATGTAGAATTAATACAAATTAAACTGAAAGATAATAATATCGACTAATAATACACCGAAATCTGATATGTTTGTGGCACAAGTCAATATTTTTACTCGCTAAATAGACAATTACCTATGAACATGAAATATCATCCACGGTTATTCTCTACTAAAGGCGGCGAAGAACTTGTTAACCGCAATATCTTGTTGCGATTTGTGTCCTTTTTCCCCACAGCCTTCGCTTGCCGTTGTGTGATGCCTCGCGCTCGTCAGTTACCTGCGCGAAGGCTTGCTTGCCGAACATATCCGAAGCGGTACATAGACAAATTTCCACCTTCATGAGTTGGCCCATTTTTTGTGTCCATGACTGTACATAAATCACTTGATTTATGTTTACGGGCGTAACAAAACAGAGTTTATACTTCACATTACAGCAGATAGGAATATACATAACAGTAATTAAAAAAATTACGAACTAGTAGTGTATTGCTTAACTAAAAATTATTTTCTAACATTCGGAAAATAATGCGAATAAGCTGCTGGGAGTACAGACGAAAATATTTGTAAAATCAATGTATTAATATAGTAATCTCATTTTGAAAATTATAATAGTTCTCAATACCAGTAATTATTCTAACAAACGTGTTGCTCGCATTTTAAAAACCAAACCACAGTAATAGTAAAACTAAGTTACGTTAAATATTATGTAGTCTATTGGCAAAGTCTGTACACCTCTCAATTTTATTTGTTAAGCCCATTGTGGTGTGTATAGAACCGTATCATAGACATTACTCTGTACTGTTGGTTGTGTTTTGAACAATATATTTTATCTTATAAATTACTTATTTATTTAAAGTTTATCACTGACTTCTCAATTTTTTTGGGAATCTATCCGTTGTACAACTTGTATGCTTACATCATCAAACAACACATGAAAGACACACATCAAAGTGGCTCGATCAAATCATTTCCGTAATCCTACTCACATGTCACAATATCGATATAATTATTTACGTAGGTTTTCGATTGGCCTGCACTTAACTTAACGCAGTGACGTAGGAATGTTTTCAGATTACATCATAAACAGTAATCATGTGAAATTTAAATTTTTGTATAAGCGTAAAAATTTTAGTTTAAGAAACTGAATTGCAAAAAATTAATTTTTTTTTTTTTTTTACTGAAAGTAAATGAAAACGTAATTTTTTGATTCGAAAATGTTTGTACACCATGTACCAACTCATCTGGAAATTGCTATAGAGAATAAAGAAACGAAAGCCCTATTTACGAGGTTTAATAAATGCTTACTCTAAAAAAGTGTACAATTATTTAACACAAAAATCGTCAGGTTGATAAATAATACAAAACCACGTGAGATTATGAAAAATGTATGTGCAAACTGGTAGAAGTGAAATTACAAGCTTCCAGTTAGAGTAATTCTTTACGTGTGCACACTACACTGTTTTAAAGGTCTGATTAGTGCTGTTTTGCCGAACTGTTCCGTTGTAAGCACTTAAATTTCAAAATTCCAAATTGGTTCAGAAAACATATGAATTACATTGTCATTGGACGTGACTAATAACATAATTTCTGTTCTTGTGGTGGGAAAATTAATATATTTTAACAGGGATAAATTTTGACTGTACTTAGGTACTTGCTTAGACATACTCCATTGCGAAATTATTTCGCAATGGAGTATGTCCCAGCCGGTAAATCCAGTCATGCACTCCCATTGCAAGTTGTTTCAAAGATCATAGGAATATATTTTAACACAAAGAAAAAGAAAAAATTCCCACTTTACATTTGCCATTAAAGAGTTAATTTTAAAGTGTGATCATCCTGCTGAGAAATATGCCGCATATTACTATCATTTCGTATTACATAGTAGGTGATGCATAAATATATTTTATATCCGGGCTTAATAATTCAACTGATTTCAATGGCAGTTCGAGACAACTTTTATTAGCCTACTTTAATTAACGTATGTGTCATGCATTGCTTCACTTTCTTATTTCAATTAATATTTCGCGTCTTATATTTTGTAACTTTTTAATGTGATTTTCACATATCGCCGATAAGACGGCTAGACCGGGACTGAAAAACCTCACCCTTCTGCATACGTTTCCAACGTATTACGCTTTTACCACATCACTCGATCACTTCACACTAAGTATATACACTTATGAAAATATTATGACTTGAAGACTCTTCGTATTTTCATAAATGCATCACTTGAAAAATTTACCAAAAATACGTGTACCTAATGCAAATTTTATACGTCTCGTTGCTATTTTTCGACACATTCAAATCTTTGTGTGTGAAATGATACTGACCTATAATGATATCTACATTAGCTTATTATTATTTTTCTAATATATAAAACAAAAGCACGGCCTGGAGGTAATTAATTATTATTTTATTTATTATTCAAAAGACCAAAATATTATGGTTCTGTTTTTTAAAAGAGAAATATGAAATATTATGTCGAAATATTTACGTAGGCCGATACAGACGTAAGCATACAGCTGTTTTAAAACTATTCATATCACTTAAAGTCCATTAGGCCGAGTAGTGCAAAATAAGTAAATTGAATAACATTAAAAAATCTAACTACGTAATTTTCCATAAGTTTTTCCGTCCGAAAGCTAAAGCCAAATATCAGTGTTGTCTTGCGAACGAAAATTAGGATTTATATTGATTTTTGTATCAAAACGGTTAGCCAAAATATCCAACAGTCACGTGATAAATTAACGGTGTATTTATTAGTGGACAAAGTACCTGCTAAACAACTTAACTAAACACGAGCATGAAGAATCAATATGAGAACGTAAAAATATTCAAACTCACGCCATTTTACTTTAAAAAATTAAAAAATGAAACCTTAAACACTCGAGTTCCTAAGTGAAAATGGTTGCAGTATTGATCGCACATTAGCCCTACCTAAATTACAAACAAGTGTATGCTTGGAAACTCTTATTTAGAGGTTCCGAGAAATGTATTAACAAAAACACGTATTTAGTTTCATTCAAGATGAGAAGTGCAATGCAAAGATGCAACTCAGTTTTAACTTGTGCTGTACCGATGCAAAACGCAACTGGTGATTGTTACATGCGTAATAGGAGAACAGCGAAGCCGAAGCGAAATAAAAACGGCGAGATGCCAACATACACACAAAAAGGCCACCAAACCTATTTTAACAACCTGGAAACTGAAGGTAGAACAAACGAACACAACACAGCCAAGTGCGTAATCAGAGAATAAGCTAAGTATGTTAACACCGATACATGAAACTCCAGTTTCGGAAACCGACCATCCAATCCGATGTTTCGGCGAAGTCTTTACATCGCAGCGTGAAACAGGAGTCTGGGAAACTCATGTTTGAATATTAAAACATCACAAGTCAAAGCATCCACTGATCCACAAGATACATTCGAAAATTTATTTTTTCTGAGTACATAAGATGATGTAAATCGCAGAAAAACTAAGTTATATTACTTATTTGGTGTTTTCAGAACATGTTGTTCCTTTCACAGTAATATTTAAAATTTCATATTTGCTTACTTTCGTTAAAACACTACTAAAGTACGTCTTTCCCGTTCTCGTAGCTAAAAGAAATTTCAATTGATAAAGCTGAAATATCGTGTATAAAACACTTATGTTTTAAAAACACTATTCTAAAATTGGTTTAAAGAAGTGCTCGCCACGACACGAATCTCAGTTTCGCCGTTTACATCGCATACGAAACCTAACATTCATTACGAAACTTGAATTAGAAACTCATGATTCCCTCGGCAACGAAACCTCACTCAGTTTCCAAAACGATATGTTTCTGAAGTTGCAGTTTCGTGTGTCGGTGTAAACATAGTGAGAGTTTTAGGTAATATCAGAATAGATCAAAGTTCGTACGAAGTAGCAAGGTACATGCCTTAGATTTTGTAGCTAAAATAGGGTTAACTTAAGTGACCACTTTATCTATTTAAATAAAATACAACAGTGACAAGGGTTGACACAATTATTTTTAGTTTGTGTACTAAAATTGTACTTAAATAACTGTGGACCCGAGACTGAACATATTTCATTAACAGATTTACAATTAAAAAACTAAACAACGCATTTTCTCAAATATTGCCTACATTTAATTGTCTGGAACTCATACTTCAACAACTACAAAATACACTTTTAACGGCACGTGCACATCGTCTCATATGCTTAATAAACACTTCTAAGTGAACCATCTACTTTTTGTTTGCTGAAGCTTCGCAGCTGCCCTCTAGCGACCAGCGAACGAGTTAACTTCATGTCACGGATTCCCAGAAGCAAGATGAGGACACTATTCAGGGAGTGGGCACTTTTTCGAGAGTGGACACTTTTCAGGTTTTTAGGGATGTGTTTCATGTGTGGTAACAGTAGGAATAGTAACCATTCATACTGTGGACACTTTTAATGTCTTTTGAGATGTCGAAATTTGTGCTAAAACCGTAATGGTTATCATTCAGATAGTGGATACTTTTCAGAATTTAATAAAGTCTACATTTTGCGAATAAAACTTGAATGGTAACCATTCAGCCAGTGGATAGTTTTCCATCAATAGTAAAAGACAAATAAAAAACACGCAAACTGGAATGGTAACCATTCACGTTGTGGATACTTTTCAGGATCTTTAAGATGTCAATAAGAACGAGAATAAACTGAATCGTTACTTTTCATGCAATGAATACTTGTCAGGGTTTTAAGTACAACTTAATATCGCACTAGGTAGTGGAAAGGTTACCATTCAGGCAGCGGACACTTTGCAGGTTTTTTGAGATGTCGATGTTTGTGCTAAAATCCGTAATGGTTACCATTCAGACAGTGGATTCTTTTCAGGGTTTAATAAAGTTTACGTTTTGTGTATAAAACCTTAATGGTAACCTTTCAGGCTTTTTCTGCCCAAGTGAGGATCTATTGAATGGTAACCATTCAGAATGGATACTTATCAGCCCCACCCCCAAATTCCTGTTGGCATCGATGTTGACTACTCAAATGCCAATATAGTATCAGGTGTCTCTCGTCGGGAAGTATAGTCTAACACTAACTGAGTTTTGGGACCAATTAATTATGTCAGACAAGCTTGAGCGGTAACTGCGACACCAGTCTTGGGAAAACCGGAGGGAACGACCTACGGGTAATAGTGGTTACCCAAGTGATGAGACATTCCGACGCAGAGAGCATGATGACCATTACCGTCAGGTCAACGTCATTAACGAAGGTCGTAATAGCAAGTCAGACGACCAAGTTAGTTATGGTCGCTGTCAAGTGCAAGAGGACCGAAGAGGTTTTGGAAATCCCGGAAATCATGACATCGTAAACAATGCCGACGAAACAATTCGACGGGACGTCGATCATCGAGATCCAGGTCGAGAAGTCATGGTAGCGACGCAGAAGGTGACAAGAAACACAACGTCCGAGGAACTTCGTCCAAGGATACGAAACGTCGAGTTTCCAGGTCGCCGACGACCAAAGACTCGAAGGGATACTTCCATAGTCAAAAGCCCATAAATCCGAGCGCTCCCTTATTTGAGGTACAGTTCGATCATGGGAGAAGATCACTTTCATCATCGCCAAAGAAGAAAATGTTAAACTAAGTTTGACTGGCGATGAGAGTCTCCGATCGTCAGTTGTGGATAGAGTAACACCGCAGGAGGTATGAACAGAAACGAAATTGTGTAAAATATACAGAGAAAGTCAAGATGTTATAATCACATTTTGTCGACATGAAATTTGCGATGAACATGAAATGGCGGCCGTGCATGCGCATTCACCAAAGAGAAACAACAATAAGTGGCTGAAAATTAACGCAGTGTTTTGCAATGGCAACAACAGGGAAATTCTAATGCAAGATCCAGAGAGCACAGAAGAAACAAAGTGTGAAGTTCTTCGTCCTGAACTTAAACTGAATATCTGCGGAGAAGTATTGCCAACATTATTAGACAGTGGAGCTGACATTTCTTGTATTTCAGAGAAGGCAGTTGATTACATCATTAAGACAGGCATGAAATTACCCATAGTGCATGTGCCAAGAGTGAAGGTCATCAGTGCTATGTCAAAATCTAGCCCGGTGAATACTCGGCAGACTATTTTACACCTACAAGGTAAAATGCAGGCTATAATACCCAAGCAACCACTGGACTTGGTGTCTGTAAACTTGTTTGAACCCTTATCACAGTCAAAGGCTGGGATTAAATATGTATTCATCATGGTGGACGTGTTCTCAAAGTTCACCAAGTTATATGCAATAGTGAAGGCGAACGCCGATACTTTGTTGCTGAAAGTAAAATTGTTCATCATAGACTTTTTATAACCGCTCGGTTTTGTTTCGGACAACGGTACCCAGTTCATGGGGAGAACTGGGCAAGAATGCTTAAAGACTTTGAAGATTAGGCCAACGACCACTTCAGTGTATCACTTTCAGTCCAGTGTGGTCGAGCAAAGAATGAGTTATTTAAGTACCGTTGTAAGAATACACTGCCATGATAATCAACAAACTACCATTCGTAGAGCTGGTAATGAACCATACCGTGCATTCTTAGACCAACTTTACTCCATTCGAGGTGTTAACCCACAAATGATCGGAGATTTTCGACGTGATGACGATCCCTCGCTGTGACCTGGAAACAAACCCCAGAAAAATGGAAGAAATCAGAACACTAGTGCATAGTCGTCTGGTAACTACAGACAAGAGGAGGGCTAAATACATGAAGACATCGAAGATCGACAAATTCGATAACGGCGATCTCGTGCTAATAGACACACCCCAAAGCGCAGTTTTGGTAACGAGTCACCATAAAATTGTTTCTAGTCTCTGAAGGTCCGCTTAAGGTAAATAATGTTATTAGGAATAACTGTTATGAACTGGTAAACCTAAATACAAACTAAATACATAGCAGATATATCACTACCCAGCTGCACAAGTATGTCACGATAGAAGAATAATCCATGAAATGGCGGGGTATTTATCCAGCAGTCACACATGTTGTACACAAAATTGATGATGTAATACTTTTGGTGGTATCCTTGTGAAGGATTTATGTGATATATAATTGTGATGCGATTTGTCTATGTAGTGTTAAAGTGATTTGTTGTGGAGCCGAAGTTGCCCAGTTGATTTGTTTGGCATCGTCATGTAGACGAGATGCAATTTCACTTATGCCATTTATGGGCGAATGTCACGATTGTCATGAAATCACTTTGAAGCACCGTTGTTTAGAGAGAATGTGGAGCTCTCTGGCGTTGTGATGAATGAGGACGCATGTGTTGTGACGAGCATATACAGCTTGGGACAGAAGGTTTGGAATATTGGTCTGTCATATCGTGAATTGTGTCTAATTTAGTTATGAGGCGGCCAAATACATAGTTTATACGATTGGTATAGAAACATACTGCAATTTCTATGGGTCTGTATTAATGGAATTGTGTCGCAGAAATTGTAATTTCTTATTGCAAGCCCCTCTGCGAGTCTGATGTGTATTTGTTCCAAAACCAGTACTATGGGAACAGAGACTCATATAAAACTATGCTACTGGAAAATCGATAAGTGTAGGTCAGGTGTAACATAACACTCAAATTCAATTAGGCCTCATTTCATCTTCAACCGAAAACAGAGGAGAACACTTCTTTCTGCATGCTACAGATTATGTACCTCATTTAATTATACAGTTACACACCGCCTGTTCATACTCATGATTAGGGTCGTGGCCAGGATAGAATTTGGTGACCGATCTGTCGAACTACTGGGGCGTGCTGAAGCCTGGGACAGCATCGGTTCGTCGATAGAAGACCGAAGACGGGGAGTGTGGATAGACTTAACACTACATACATTCAGTTGAACACAAATTTGGGTCATATCATAGAGTACACTAGTAACAGAGTTAAAAAAGTTTGCTATTTTCTCTGGGGCATGAAATAAACTCTGATTGGCCACCCAGAGAGAAAAGAAAATGATTAGAAATTACAGGGAGATTAAAATACAGTGTTTCATTACTGTGACACAAACTACCCTGAGTCGGTGAAACGAAGACTTCACCGCACCAAGAGACGTGGCATATTCGTTTCTGCTTGCTGACGGCAAGAGAACATGAACATCATCGTGACGACATAGATCGAATAGCTGTACAGTTGAACTGTGTGCTCATGGCTGGAGTGCAGCTCAGCTAACGACAAGTAGACAGTTCTTTTCAGACCATGAACACAATAGGTTGAATGAACTGGAAAATTTACTTATTTTTAAATTAATTTATTTGTTTTGTTCTTTATTCTTCAGTTGATGTGAATGCTTGAGGACGAAATAATTTCATTTTCCCATTTCAATTGAACTTGGGTGATATTTGAAATTTCAATTAACTAAGAACTGATCGTTCAAAATAATTTACTTTCGTCGATTTTATTATAATGTGTTATGTTAATGGCATTAATGTTTGGTGTTTTCATGTTTATTTATGTATCTTTGGTGTTAAGTTACTATGAAATTGACATTTATATTAGTAATTTAAAATCGTCGCACGAAATATTTTCTGATGTTCATGTTAAAATGTTTCTACGTCTGGTCGGGGTAATCTGTAACATAACTTTGTCTTTGTTACAGATGGCAATAAATTTCAATTTAATTTTTGTTTAAAAGCTTGGATAAAGTTAAATTAATCATTTATCTATGAACATAGTAGCCCCGCACCAGAACAAGTTGTGTTGTGTTTATTTTATCTATGTAAGATATAGCTAGTATTATTGAATGTAAACGAAATAAACAAATGACGAAGTTTGGGAAAGAATTGAAGTGTGGAAAAGAAAGAAAACAGAATTTTTTTTTGTGTTTTGTCATCCAAAAAGGAAAGTTGGAGGTCCAGGTCAAAACTGAAATCCCTGGTAGGATATTGTTACAAGTTTAAGCAGTAACTTTTCATGTGGACAATTCTCTGAGTTCATAGGGATAGAGGTCTTATAATTAGAAATAAAAGAGTTAAATTAAGTGCTGGATTTATTAGCTCATAAAACTACGAAATACACAAAACAGCAATCAATTATAACTTTCACAACACAATTAGTTATGCACACAATTACTCCTGAGTCACAGAGATGTTAATTAGCTTGGACAATTAAAGTACAAAAAAAGTCTACCATCAATTAATTAAACACTACATATCGCAATAACATTCAGTCATATGTACAACCAACAGTCTCTCAAATAATTACAGTGTACAACCTTAATAGTCCGCGGTGGTGAGGAATCGCCATGTGCTGCGCAGCACCCCGAGTGCACCGCTGTCTTCACTCTTGAGGTCTTCGGTTCGACTCCCGTTGCGTACCTCCTCTTCGCTCGTCAGCCCGCTGCAGCAGTCCTCTTGTTTCACCCAACACTGCTCTGAATGTAACCACCTGCCGCCTCACAGTAGACTCTGACGTCACTAAGATGTCTTCACCAGTCTCTCTCCACAAGCATAGAACCTTCCTCTAGCACGACCAATAGCAAACTCTCCCCAAAGTTGTCGATTCGGCGCTTATATACTCGTCAAAATAGTTGGGGACTACCTGCATTTCAGGGGTCTAAAGTAGATATTACAACATGTTTCGCACATGACTTGAGTCACGTAGGCCGCCCTCGTAGGGTTAAGACGTAGTTGGGACAGGTATCTATGACGTATCTTCAGCGTGGCTTCCATCGTGTAGCCGCCAGGCCTGTGAGACAGGGGCCAGTCCACAAAGTGTTACGAAACAGCCGCCGACCACCGGCCTCTAGGTACATGGCACACAAAAATATATTTTGATTACTATTCCTTACTAGTTTGATTATTAGAAATGTCAGATCGACCATTGTTTACTCTGGTCATGGCTAAATTAATTTCATATTTATCGGTTTACGAATTTAACTTCTAGTTATTATTTGTTGAGTTTATAGAAGTCGTTAACCTATATATGAATCAGGAATTTTCAAAAGGTACCAAGTCCGAGTAGATTGCTTGGAAACATCACATAACATTTTATAGTGGATCTGGGAGTAAAACAGGTAATAAATAATGGGTAACTTGAAAGTATAGTGCGTGTGTGTGTGGAATAATATGAAACATAACTGACATAGACACACTTTTATGTTTTATTTTTTAGAAATTTGTAATGTTATAGGAATTGGTACCTTTTAAATAATAAGTAGCATTTTTTCTAACAATGTCACATGAAACATAAGGTCTTGAGTAGATATTAGTGCAATATGGATATATTCTAGTGAAAAACTAATAATAACACATGGAAACATATTTTGCAAACACAACACCACCCAGTACCTTTTACCCGTAAGCAATGTTATGTATTACACTATCAGAGAAAGCATAAGGTCTTTGTTGTAGATTATTTGGAACCTTAGTATATGTTAGTGAAAAAAATACTAAGCCACATCGAAACTGAATATTCAACTACAATCATGTAAGTCATAAACAAAATAATTCACTATTGGCACATTCATGGACTAGTCTAACATATTTATTGTATAGGACTGGGTTTCTTTTGTTGCTGACAGCCAAGAGAGTGCTTTGGCGTGTCGAAATGTTGTATAACCTTAATTTTCTCAAAACGCTGATTTGACCCCTTTTGCAAATTCCCGATTCATAAAGGTGTATATATATATATATATATATATATATATATATATATATATATATATATATATACATACATATATATACATATATATAATTTTTACTGACTCCTACAAACAATTTGTTTCTTTGTAATAACCAGTATTACCACCTATGAACCTAACTGAAATATCTAAGCGTGAACCCTTTCCAAACTCGAGTCTAATAAACTCATATATGTAATATGTGTTATTATGGGGAAAATCAAATTACACATTATTTCACAGTGTATTCTCTGGTTTTCTGTGAGACACCATTTGCTGCAATAGTGTAGATCCAAAATACTTATTTAGTTTGTAATTTGCCCCCACTGCAAGAATCGTACAAAAATAACAACATGAATATTATTTATTTGGTTGTAAAATACAGTGCAAGAGAAACAGATTTTATCTAGGTAATGATCACAAAAGGATACATGTTATTATTGGATGGATCAATAAATACAATAATAATATGCGCTGAAGATTATATGAGAATCACCCCACTATTCCATAACGTCAGAAGATCTTATTTGTTTAGTCTACTTAATGTAATGTTGTATGATGAAATATTATTTTAAAAATCCAAATAGCTGTAATTTACCAAACAGTACTACTGTTATTATTTGATTGTACATGTTTTACACGGATCATTAAGCAAATAATATTGCATGTTTAAACCCTACAAAAGTTTTTACTTTTATTACGATATTTGCCATTATTTAACTTGCATACCATGTATACAGTAATAAAACCATAGCATTTATCACTACATTTTAAACTTTCATCTCTAAATTTATCAAACGACACGTCACCACCAACGAAATCACTATGGATATGTTTATGATTTGTATCATCTTGTCTAAATATGCAAATAAAGTGAGCATCATCTCGTAGTAGGTATTTCGGTACTTTAGTATATGTTTATGCTAAATAAATTGTTTTCCATGGGTAAAATAGTATATTACCTTATCTTGGTTATCTGGCATAGCACCGTAAATAAAACATAACCATTATAACATCAATCAACATTAAACATTTTGTTCATTAGAAGAGAAAAACTCTGCTATTGGTAATTGATTATTATAATTGCTGCTTTAGTATCTTCTCTTAAACAATATATTTTAGTTGATTTAAAATCATCGAACAAACGTACAGAGTACCAAAATTGAACCATAATGGAGCATACATAACATTTTCTATCATATGTGTGTCTGTGCCACAATTTAAAGCACCAAAGATCAGGCAGCTAGTGCTATTTGGTAATAATTCAGCATTTAATTTTGTTGAAATAATATTGTCAGGTATTCTTATATTTATATCGCAATCTGTCTTTTAAGTTTAGTATTCCTTTTATTTATAATATAAATTTGTGTATCAAATGAGCAAAGTATTCAAGTTAACTGGTAATAATTCTGTCTTAAATAAACTATTCCACTATCCTTTAGAAACAGAAGAAAACTCAGTCGGATTAACTCACTTTTATACTCTATATATGACATATAATATTACACGTAAAAATAACAAGCTGTATTGCATCGATAAAAATGGGTTAGAAAGTGTGATAGAAATTCCATTTGGTCAATACAACTTGATAAACCTTTAAAAATTGTACATAAAATATCTTAATTTAAAAAATATTAAACATTTTAGAACATGATAAGGTAAGAAACAGAGTAAAGATAAAATGTTCATTTATTTACAATTTGCTTATAATAATTCTATTGGAGAAATTTAAGGTTTTACAATAATTAAAGTCTTAAAAAATGCTCAGTGGTTTCCTGGCAATACAATACCAAAATTTGCTCCATTTGGTTGAAAAATTGTTCATTGTAATTTAAAAATGGCATGATTGTGAAGCACGATAAATACAAACACAGATAAATAAGTATTACAGAATAATTTAAACTAAGAGTGTCATTTGCTAAAACCATTTAGTATGAACTACATGATATTTTGTTTTTCCCAATGCAAACAGCAAGAGTGAAAAATATTGTGCTAGAAATAAGACATGAGAAGGAAAAATTAACTCACTTAGATTCAGCTTGACTAACTGCAATGTTAGAAATGAAAAAATAACTACACCATCTTAAGTTATTTTATTTAAAAACAATTATATTTTTAAATAATTTAGTGGAGCAAATGACATGAATCTTGGATAAACATTATGTTGATTCTAATTTTCATTTTGTTAACTGTTTTGCTCGAGAAGACAAAGTTTATTTCAACATCATAATAACTGTAATAAAAAGATACGAAAATAAAATTTTGGGAAAATGCAACAATTTTCATTATTTGACATGGAATTTTGTGAATTTTGTGTTTTAAATCACGACGAAATAACTCACGAATAAGAAATATAATTTCATAATAAGAATAGTCGCTGGACAATCAAATTTGTTTGAAATAGTTATTCTGTTTTAAGTAATTATTATTAATTCCTATTTTTATGTATAACAAATAAAATGGAAGCCTCACTTAACATACTTTACGAATTAACGAATTTAAGAAAACTTCCGGTCTTACAATAAACAGCATGGAAAATAAATCGCGGAAAAGCTCGCGGGTACAGGTAGCAAGCTATTAATCAAGAATAATGAGTATAGTAACCATGCATATATTGTCAACAGTATGTACGTAATACCACTATTAAATTTGTGTTAATGAACATGATAAGTGACGATAATTCAACTACAACTACAAATGGAATTCTGACCTTCCAGATTCAATTAGGATGCATGGCAACATGTATGCAGAGAAAAAAAAATGTGAACACCACGGAGTCGCCCCTATGATTGTGAATGTATTATTGTACATGTACGCCTGTAGCTGCCCATCCTAGTGAATAAATACTGGAATTATGTAAGGAGCAAAAAAGGTGCACGTGTCCGAACACGCTCAAACGAACTGTTTCCGAGATACAGGCACCAAAAAGTCGGAGCTGTAATATAAACACAGTACAGATAAATGTTAAATTTTTTTTAATAGTGCAGAATTGTTCGTCTAAATTTGCAAACATTTTAAATAACCTAAAAATTTGTCTTTTCTAAAAATTATGTTGTATTGTATTTAATTGGAACGCCTCTGATATCAGTTAAATTTTATTTAGTTTTATTTGCTGTGCAAGCCTAGGATACCTTTCCATATATTTTTTTAATGCTAAGGGTAATTTTTCTTTTTTTTTGGTTGCTGAGGCATTATTTTGAAAGTATTGTTTTGCTTTAAGCACTCCGCTCAATTAATTCATTTGTTTGTATATCTTTGGTTACAAGAATAGGCATTTTAGAAGGTATTTAAGTCAGTTCTTGGTCCTTCTTCAAATTAACAGCAGCGTCCAGGAAAATGTAGACTCCAAGACCAGCATAACGCAGCCTATCTTAGAAATCAAATGGACCAAGTTGTAGAGATTATGGTAGGGAGCGAGGGCCATCTACGAGAGGCCCCAATCAGGCGCTCAAGTAGATAATTTAGTGCCGAGCTGCCTGTTTTGCTGCCCGAGTGACGTGGCATCTCTAGCGCCATGTCTGACGCAGTTCACATCTCCTCTCTGATTATGGAAGAGTACTGTAAGCTGTTAAATTTTTTTAATGCATCACCGTAACTCGACCAGGAATTAATTATTTTTTTATTTTCTAGTCAGGTCTGGTTATCCAGTGGTTATTATTCAAGAGTTCTGATCTGCCGACTTAAATTGATAACCATTGAAAAAAAAATTAAGGCTTAAATTTTTCTGTATGAACTGAATTTTTCTACGTAAAATGTTTTGCCTTATTCCCAGTACTGCATTTAAAGTTTCAATTAAATGGCAACAAATTTGAACTTTTTCGCTACCCCATAAATAAGTAAACTTTCAACAACATTTGCATTATTTATACCAACATTGAATGTAGTCTAGTTGGCTTCGTTTTATAGTGCAACGTTGCGATGTATCCAAAAGTGTCCAAGGCGCCCATTGTTTACTAATTTTATTATCATAATTTATTTATGGTAAATTGTCGTTTGTTTCTTTTTTATGTGTAAATGCCCGTGCGTATTTAGAGAGCATTGTAACAATTCCGAAAGGTAGGCAACCCGTCTGTACGTACATGGTGAGATGTTTCCGAGGAACACTTACGATGTATAACTTAATTACCGAGAGGTATCCAACACACATGACAACAAGTCATGGAAAAGGGAGAACTTGTATGCAGGGGCACAGGTAGGACGTCATTAGTGGTACTTCCAATGCAGTAAAACAAAACATGTTGTATTGTTTAATATTGCTAGAAAAACAGGAGCCTCAATGTAAATTTACCAGCACATAACACAACAGAGATTACATACTTGTATTTACCTTATATGAAACAGTCTTTATTATACCTTTGTGGTGTTGTGGCCACACGCTCATTTCCTCTGTCTCGTTTATTTTCTTATGTTCTTCACCGCATTAATATGTTCAGTGTATTTTATTTGGTTCCTTTTTTATGCTGATTCGGTGATTTGTGATACTTTTCTGTTGCCTACCCTACGGGTATTTCTGGCTTGATCCGCCTGGTTTCGCTGCCAACGTCGAGGCTGGTGGAAGGGGAGCTGACGGCGATGTGGGACTTCTGGACTGACGATAGTGTGGGACAGTGTGTGCGAAGCGCGTCATTTGCCCTAAAAACCATTTGCCCTAAAGTCACTTGCCCTAAAATTTCAATACAATCCTACAGTCACTTGCCCTAAGCATCACTTGGCCTAAACGTCACTTGTCCTAAAAGTCATATACCCTAAAAGTCACTTGGCCTAAACGTCACTTCACCTAAACGTCACTTGCCCTAAAAGTCATTTGGCCTAAACTTTACATGGCCTAAACGTCACTTGGCCTAAAAGTCACTTGGCCTAAATGTCACTTGGCCTAAACATCTCTTGATCTAAACGTCACATGACCTAAACGTCACTTGACCTAAAAGTCACTTGCCCTAAAAGTCGCTTGGCCTAAACATCACTTGCCCTAAAAGTCACTTGGCCTAATCGTCACTTGCCCTAAAAGTCACTCGCCCTAAAAGTCATTTGCCCTAAACGTCACTTGCCCTAAACGTCATTTGGCCTAAAAGTCACTCGACCTAAAAGTCACTTGCCCTAAAAGTCACTTGGCCTAAACGTCACTTGCCCTAAA
>PNEQ01114755.1:0-14128 GCA_003012365.1 Medauroidea extradentata | reverse complement strand
ATTTTAATCAAAATGCATATACATAAAAATGTATGCATTTGTTCTGAACTTAAACAACAATAAGGAATTACATTTTAAAAAATACGGTATTTATGCAAGAATTATAAATTTAACTGCAAACATTTTAATTTAAACGTCAAAGAATACTGAACAAAATGAGCACAGAGTGTGTATTAACATGCACACTTATAGATAAGATAGAGTGAGTGAGAGATTTTGGTCAGCACTGAACATCGAGGTCTTTAGCGCTGGTCAATAGTGACATGAGGTGAGTTTGGAGCAGCACCGGAATGAAAATGTGGGGAGGGGGGAGGACGGGAGATCCCCGAGAAAACCCGCCGACCACCGGCACGATTCCCACATGTGAAAATCCGGGAACCGACCCCGCCGGGAGTCGAACACAGATCGCCTTGGTGGAAGGCGAATGGTCTGACCATTCTGCCACCGCGGCTCCTTCTAGTTGAGAGTGAAATTCGTTGATACATAATTACAAACATGCATAGCACGAAACGTTTCAAATTAAGTTTATAAAATAACGAAAATAAACAGTAATCATAGATACAAAAGTGACACTGCATAAGCATTTCTTACGCAAATCACTTGCGAAGTATCATTAATCATGTTTCCGCTTTTAAATTATGTTGATAATAACGTTATAAGTAACTGGATGATAGACATACGTTTCTATAAAATTCTACGAAATTAAAAATATACAAAATGTGTGCAAATAAATTTATTTGAAAGAGATTACATGGAATAATTTTTTTTATTAGTAGCACAATTTATCCACAAGTAACGTAATTTATAATAAAAAAAGCATTTTTGTTGCTAGTTTTGAACAAAATTAAATTTTCCTTAAGGTTAGAAGAAATTCACTAATGCCTACAAGCACGCGCAATTAATGTCTTAAACGCAAAGTAATATTGTATAGCCATCTTACCAACGAAAGCAAAAGTATACAAAAATTACACAAGATAAACACCTCTTGCTTCAATTTGAAAATTTTTAAAGAAAATAGTCTGATATATTTCGAACTGCTCATAGCATGTGAAAGAATTTGTTCTCCAGTTTGGCCACACAGCTTGGTGCTGTCCTAGTTCCCCCACTGAACCCCCGCCGCACCCCCCGCGGTGTGGTCGGAGCACCGACACTACTCGGCCGACGTTTGAGGACAAAAAATCTTTCAAGGGATGACCACGTTCGCTACAGCCAGCCTACATACCTCCTTCTGCCTCATGACAGCCTGATACCATGATCTCCTTTGCCTGCTTGTAAGGGCGTTTTCGGCGGGAAAAATAAAAAAAAAAATATTTTCATTCAACTGACACAATCCTGCTACTGAAGTGAAAACATGCGAGGGAACCTGACTGTACACAGGCCTTCATTGGGCCTACATCCGCCATTTTACTTCCTCGCCCTAACGCCCCCGAGCCGTAGAGGGGATAAGAAAAAAACAGTGGTACAACTGACGAGGGAGTGCAACTGACATAGAACCCGTAGAGTGAGGAGCGGGAACATTTAAAATCTCTGTAATATCACTTAAGCGTGTTTGACTAAGGGCCACTTTTACAACTTCTCGTTAAAAGTCCCAGTAACATAACCAATGGTTAGCACTAACCATATGTTAAAGTTTGGTGCGCATTTTACAACCTCTTGTCACGGTGTCCGTTAAGTTACAAGTGGATGCTTTCCCAATTTTACGTTGAACAACTCCTCGTTTGCAAGAAACTGCTAAAGTCTTTCGTGATTGGCTGTCTGGAGATGCTCATTTGTTTAGTATTTAATGTAAAAAAATATGTTTGTAAACAACCGAAAATGTTTTGAATTGAATACTAGCATGTATACTACCACGAGAATGAATGTTATGGTTTAAGAAAAGTCGCGAAGAGAAAAATCTGTTAATTTTAACTTGCAGAGAAATTAGAAGATTTTTAGGTAGATTTAATACGAGGATGGAAACATGTGTTTGAGAACGTAAAAATATGTGCAGTAGCTTGGGAAGCTAAATCAATAATCGTGGGCCAGCGCGAGTTTGTTTTCGTTCTTCAACAACGAAAAATATAATTCAAACGCGAGAACTTCAACATTTCCCGTTATTAGCAATGTGTTGCCTACTGTCATAGGCTAGACGCAAAAAGTTTCGTCTTAACGCGAGAACGTCAATGTTTCCTGTGATTTTCAATGTATTGTCTAATTTCATAGTCTAGATGCAAGAAAGTTTCATCTGTGAGTTAATTAAAAATCTAGACTGCCAGGATTACATATACCATTTTGTGTACATTTTCTATACTACCGGCTATGGATGTAGGGTAATAAAGTGAAGTGTAGTGGATATTTGCCTTGTATTTATCGCTTTTGTACCATTCCGGTTTCGTCTGTAATGCACAAATTTTAATGTTTAAAGCTTGACTGTTAAGCTGGGGTTATGTTGAGTATTATTTCAATTGCCTATTTTTTGTTTACTTTAATATAATTTGTAAATCGATACGAATTTACTAAGGCAGTACCTAACGATGTAAAACTAAGAGTAAATAAATAGACTAAAGTCTTCATAATATAAGAGGTACAAAAGTAAAGCAAAAATAATATTGTATCTGCTATGTTTATCCCTTATGGTAACAGCTTATATCTGAATTTGGCCAGATGGAGGACTGATCTGGACCAGATATGAATTAATGTATATTTGCCTATCCCTAATGCCATATCTGGCCAATTTTAGATCTGGCCTAGGTACACTTATTTAATATGGGATGCCTTCGTTGTCGGGCCTACGCTAAATCACCAAAAATGCATGTGTGCAACATAGTAACTTATATCAATGCAACCTGTAATTTATCCAATCTCTAATGTGCGTTTACCTTTATTCTATCATTATATAGATGTACTGCGACCTTAACTTCGTAAAGGCATTCAGTAAGGTACCACTTGGAGTGTTAATGCGGAAAGTTTACTAATTTCTAGTAGACAAAGTTATAGTGAAATGGGTTGGAGACTTCCTCAATGGGAATGACAAATGACATAGGGATGAGTGGCAAATTAAGATTGTTTGCTGATGACTGTGTATTATATGCAGAGGTGTGTTAAATGAACATGTTGTAGGATGACACTGATATGATAAAATTGTGGAAGGGCGAGAACAAAATGAAAATAAACGTGAAAAAAAAAAGATTATTAAGTTTACGAGAAATAAAGGGTAGTAGTACGGACATGTGCAGATGGGAAGAAAAGGATATTAGAAAAATTTCACGATACAAGTACCTAGGCATAATGATGCAGAGTGACTTAGGGTAGAGAAGGCAGGTAGAGACAGTCGTGTCTAAAGGAAGAAGGGCTCCAGGTATGCTGGGAAGGGTGTTAGTAGTGCAGTGTAGGAAAATGCATTTATTACAATGGTATACCCAAGTTCGAGTATGTGGCAGCAGGGTAGAACCTGTATGTGGAATTGGAAAAGAGGGAGCTGTAGAAGGTCGTGTAAAGATGGGCAGCAAGGTGGGTGAAGATAAATGAAGGCAGGGGTAGGCTGGGGAGGATGAAGGGAACTACGGCCATTTGTGGTGTTGAAGGACCTAGGGTGGAAAGGCTGGTCAGGATGTACAGATTGGTGAATGAAGAGGAACGCTGATGTAAGTAAGGCTGCCTATTAACTAAGGCAGAAAATAGAGGATGCTGGAATAACAAGAAGATCCATGTGACGAGGAGTAGAACATACTGATGTAGGCAGTCAGTGAGGTCGGGGTTGGAATATTTAGGAGGGGACTGGTAGGGAATTGAGGAGAAGGTTGCAACTTGCCACTGGGAAGTTGCCCAATTGCAAGTTGTTGTTATTTATTATTATTATTATTATTATTATTATTATTGTGAGCATGAAGTGTGCTGAGGATGGAATAGCATCAGAATTCAAGGTGGAGAAAGCAGGAATGCCTAAATAAAAAACACCTAGTGACCAGTGGTAATGTCCACATGCAAATATCCAAGCTACTCCAGACATGGACTATTTATCCTTACAAGAAGTCATCGCCTGGCTCATTGACGGTGTTGTAGTGTGCAACATATATATTTTTTTTTTTTCGTGAAACAGCTTAACTTATTTGTATAATGTTTATCTATGAAAAGAGCACACATTTGAAATTATATTCCTCTAATTTTAAAAATTCAGCACTTCTGTTATAAACATGATTTTTGGACATCTCAAAATGGCTAAAACAGCCTTTTTTTTAACTGCTGCAATTTAGATAGTACGATCTGAATTCGTAAAGTAGAAAAATGAGATGCACACATTGACCATTACTTCATGCTGTGAATAGAGGCGATGTGCTTCTCGTCAAGCTTGGTATTATGACTCCTTCAGCTTCACTTTTCTCACATATCAACTGGGAAATTTTAATTCATTACACACTCAGCGTAAAAAAATACCTTTGACATGATGTGTACATTGTGTATTGTTTGGGTGTTTATTAGCATGTAACTTATGTTTTGCGAGCCCTTTTGCTATACAAAAGAGATGTGTGAAGTTTTTCTAGTCATAGTTTTTTTCGACAATTCAGTATATGTGCACAAAAAGTAATTTATGTTTTATAAGTACATTGTATCAACTTTATACTCTCACAAGGGACCTAGACAAATTGTTTCAAAATACAGGAAAACTCTAAAAAGAGTAAATTTATAATGCAGAAGCAGTAAATGGAACCACAACATATAGGCAGTATATGTGGGCAAATGTAAAATTGAGGGGTAACTTTAAAATTACTATTTACGCTAGGTACCTAGTTCTGAAATTTAAACACAACCACCTTGTCAAACACCAAATTAATCTCACATATAAAATGACATTGATAAAAACATGTTTTTCTAAGAGTTTACAGTCACATGTTGAAAATTAATGCAATTTCAGTTGTTGACTATTAACGTAGCTATAACGAAACTGATCAAACCTCAGCCAAAATGTGACTATGTTCTGCACAATTATACAAAAATATTAGTTGTGAAGCCTATGCCGATGTATACTTTAGTGTACCACTAAGCTTTTGTAGAATGTCAAAATATTGCACTGTTGTTACACACACAAACAAAAACGGTATTGTAGTGTTACATGTAAATTGACGTAAAAACTTCACATTTTCTTTGTTGCCACACAGTGGTCTTTAGACCATATGCCGTAGGAAGTTTTTGCAGTAGTAATTTAGCAGCTGTAATCATATACACTGGAACCCCTGAATTACACCCCCTGATTCTACACTTTCCTGCCATTTTTTGTATGTGGTCCCATTTAATGATTATACATTATAACCTTCCCTTAGATTACACTTTCCTGCATTTTACACCATTTTTACTGGTCCCTTGAGAAGTGTAATTCAGGGGTTCCACTGTACATAAATTACGTCAACTATTTAACCAATTATATAATATTATAATTAATATATAATATATAATTAATATATAATATATAATATATAATTATATAATTATAATATATAATTATAGTTAAAAGATATTGTCTTTATATATTGTATGTAGTTATATAAGACCATTTGCATGCCAGTTACTAGAAGCACCAAAAAGCTTATGATACAAACTTCACAACTGACAGCATACTTTCAGGATACTTTAATGATTTATAGCTGGATACTTTTAAGTTTTGGTAATTACGATGGCACGTGTTCTTGGAAATGTTACACTGTGTCATTCATTCCCAAATGGCACAGGTGGTGTTATGAAAGTTGATACAAAGTTACAGGGTATTAAGTTGGTCACAAGAGTCAACAGCACATTGCCTGCACATGCCAGAAACATTTCACCTGTAACGTTGCAGATAAGACCTCACAGCACATTATTTGCATGTACCAGAAATTTACACTGGTAATGTTGCAGATGGGATGTCACAGCACGTTATCTGTGTGTGCCATAAACATTTTGTAGGTAATAATGTACATAGATGGAACATCACAATATGCCATCTGCATATTCATAAATCACACACCGATAACGTTGCAGATGGACATCACAGCACGTTGATGAATAGTATTTAACATATTTAAAATCTTTTCTTCAAACTCAAAGTGCTGGTGATGTGTAGAAAATGTGCTTGTGATCTGCTGTTGGGACGCAGACAAATTTTCCTCCGAGATGTGCAGGTGCAGACTGTCACGTTTAGGAGTGTTAATCGACTGTGTAAGTTATTAAGTAGACCATGTATGTTCTGGCTATGCTTAGATACGTTTATTAATAACATTCAACGGCACCCTTCATGCTCGCGTACAAGTATCACGGCCATGATCATCTCACTGGTGGTGGTAACCCTCCAAACACACAATTCCGTGACACATACTACGCTGCTTCTGACATGACCTACCTAGAGCATTTTTAAGTTGCATGCACATCTCTAGCTCATGCGATGAGATAGTGTAGGCTATGCTTAATGAACACTTATTAAGAGCAAGGTTTGCAGGACTGGTAAGTATGACGTGAGGCAAAGAGTTGAGCATTGGAACATAGTGGCAAGAGAAATAGGAACACGCAAAAAGAACCTAACATCCAACAACAGAAAAATTAAAGTTTGACACATCACAGATGAAACATGTTCACCGCTGTGGAATTTTGCTATGTAGCCCACACCACAAGTTTGGGAGAGGGAATTGAAAATCCAGATGTCAATGTCATAATTTCTCATTGATTGTTAAAACAATTTTTGTGACACACAAGTTTAAACATTAAAATTTTTCACTGCCTAGTTACTTTTTTTAAAGTCCTGTCTCAGAGCTATTTCTAAAAATTATGTTACACTGCAGTATATGGTAAACTTATACTTACAACATTTTCATAGTTATTTCTGTTAATTTTCATCCCTATACAGAACTTGAGAGAATGCTGATGATTTCAGTGAGATAAAATATATTTGATGTCACACAGAATGCTTTCAGGCAAAAATAGCTGAACTGATACATTGATAAGACCATTAAAATTCTGATTATACACAGGAAATAATATGAGAACTATCTTTGAATAGCATCTCTTGAAGCAATATCCTACTCATTAATTTCTCAAAGTGAGTTGAAAGCAATTATTTAATACCGGCAGCCAATATTTTCCAATAACTTTATTCTTTCATTGCTTTCACTGTTCTTTGTTTAAAGGAAACCTGTTGACTGAAACCACATATACTATTTACTGCAGGTATATAATACTGCACTCAAACCAATACACTACTGCTTCAACAGCTCTAAGTGTAATTTTTAATACATGTTTACTAAATTCTCTATTTGAAAATAGTCTTTTATCAGATCTTAAAAGTAAAAACAGCAAAACCTGGATAAACATACAGCTCCAATAAAAATGTTTAAATAACAAATTATTTAATTTTGTACATACAGTAGGTACTAACATTCGAGGAAAGCTTAAAAGTAAAATTTAAGAATATTTGACTGAAAAGTAGAGCAGGTCCTATAGCAACTATGCTACTTATCTTCAATGTCTAATTTATGGCTGATACATTAGCTGGTCACTTAAAAAAATTTCTTCAGTAAGTTCTACTGCCATTAATTCATTCCCTTTAATAGGTTTTTTAATGAACCAGTAAATGAAATTAGATTAAAAAAATGTATTTATTAGCTTCTATTAACTCCACTGCACGTTGTATTATGCTGTTGGACAAATTTAACACTTCAAAATACAAAATAATTGATTACAAAGATGGCATATAAAAACCAATACAACATAGAAAGTTGCACAAAATTCCAATAATTTCCACAAACTGTACATGGATTGTAAAATTTTATTGCCAATTCATAGACACATAATAAGCCTAGTAAAATTACTTGAGTGTACGTGAATGGTGTATTTTATTTTTAAAATGTTTGCCCTACTTTAAAGAATTTGCATAACTTTATGTTTCTGAAAACAGTTAATGAGTAACATGTAAACAACAGGTGACTACTTTCGAGTCTCATTATATACTATTTACTTTTTTTACCATCCTGCAATTGAAATTTTTAAAACTAAGACAGTTCAGTTGTGTTGGAGCACATTTTCCTGACATATGCTGGCCACACCATAACTTTCCTGCATTGCATCTTCTTGATAATGGCTTAACATCATCTACAGAAGTAACCAGCCCATTCCCATAACCTTCTTCTGTTTTGGCATGTAGGCTAAAATACAGATAGCTGAGAAGATCCTGTACGAAAGGAGGCCGGAGGTGTCCAGCCACGTGATTTACTGCAACCTAAAA
Organism: Medauroidea extradentata; assembly: GCA_003012365.1. NCBI lineage: Eukaryota > Metazoa > Arthropoda > Insecta > Phasmatodea > Phasmatidae > Medauroidea > Medauroidea extradentata. Next base: position 5,904 of record PNEQ01114755.1, on the reverse strand, counting down.
AATAGTAATAATTTAGTTAAGATATGTGTTAGAGGTAAGGTGTCAACTGATTAAAGGGCATTTTGCCTCATTACATATAATTGAAACTTTGATTTGCACAGCTACTGGGGAGGAGACCCTTAAGTGAGCAAGTCCTCTGGGGAAAGAACGGTTGAAATATTATAAACACATCTCCAATAATTTGTTTAGCTACCCCATCTCTCCCAAAACTCACTCCATTCTGTTATTGTACAGTACTTCTTTTTTAAACTGTGTCAACTGCAGCTGTTGTGCACTGACATGGGACTAGTTTTTAGTGTATGATGTCATGAAAGTACCCCTCAATCTACCTAATGTGATTTTAAAAAAATTACTATGTAACTCTAAAAAAGGTCGCTCACATATCAAACATGGAAAAGTGGATGCTTTATACCTACTACAAATGTATGAGGACAAAAATTTTCTACCCACAATGCAGGAACAATATTTATAAAACATACAGTTACATCACCACTCATATAGGGCACTGCTTTTCTAAAAAGCTAAGAAATTTTGTTTTAAACATAAAAGTATAATTACAGTCCTATGCTTGATAAAAAGTGCCATACTGTGTTTCAATTTATTTAATAGTAGTTCAATTACCCAGCAATTACATATCTGTGGACAATCTTGTTACTTCCTCGGCACAAATCTGCTACCTCAGCCGCAATTTCTTTTATGCTGTAATGTACAGCAGGGCCATTGTGTGGTTGTTCCTCACCATTACTACACACAATGTTATGTTGTAATACTGCTGTGGCTCACTGGCTGCGGAAGGGAAGGAGGACACTGTCCCCACTTATATTATCGGTGAGGGACAGGAAAGGTATTTCTCCCGTCCCTAATCTACATTCAATAATAAAGTAATTACCTTCCTCTCAAATCAAGGAAATCAAAACTTTGAAATAAACGGAAAAGGCATTAATGATACTTTATCAACTGATAATAGATCGGGTCTTGAGAGACAGTCAACTGGAAAGCTTAACAGTTGTCTTGGATGTTGCTGTGCTTGGATATTTATAACCTTGAATTACCAGTGAAAGAGTCATTCATGTATTTTAGTTGAGTTAATACAGATTGTAGCTGCTCTTCCAGAATATCATGAAATTCAGAATGTGCCTATTTAAATAAACTGTTACCTCAACGAACAAGTATTACAATTCACACAGATGTTGTGTATTCTAAAATTTTAGCGGCTACCTAGTATGTTTATGCCATACATACCAAGTCAAATGAAGGTAGTTGGTGCCCTACCAGACCTTTAAAGGAAATATGTTATTCAAACGAAATATTCAGAATCACCCTAATCAATGTTGAAATTTGTACTGTGCTATGCCACATTAAGGTGTGGTACTTCTTGGAAGAAGTCGGTTTCAGAGATAACTGAAGTTCAATGAATAGATCATAAATTTTGAAGTTTGAGGGTTGGAGTGATCAAATACGGTTTATAAATTCTGAAAACATGTATTAACTCGCCCATCTCAGCACTTGATGGTTCGGTGGCTTGCCTCTCCTTCCTCCATCGAGACGATCAGGCAATGTAAATGCTGCTGAGGACTTAGGTGGGGGCGGACTCAAATGGAAAACACCTGAGGACACTATTCAAGGGTTGTGTCTCATGACCCTTTCCATAGGACCTATACAAAAGCCAGCTCCTACCACAAAGATAGATACGTGTATTCTGACTATGCAGGTATCACAAGATTGGTCAGCTTGAACGAAAATGACGAAACATTACATACAGTACAAAGAAATAAAACAGTCTCTAACGACACTCGGCAGAACATCGTTCCCATCACAGCGCTGAACAACAACTCCCTATATTACTATCGTTGCTCTAGTCTTATGAAAGGGCTGGGGGTGGAGGACACTGTTGAGGGGCAAGATTGGGCTGACATCCAAGGTAAGTGACCTGGTATGACAGTTAAAGAAGCAGTTATTACAGTTTAAACCACATAAATCAATACAGGGTGCAATACTTTATTCACTTCACAATGCTATGATCAGACAGCATGAAATGAAAGCCTAGTTTGTCTGCATAACCATGGTACAGTACACATCATAAATTAAGAAATTCAAAGGAATGATCTAATGCAACTAATTAAATTGTACCCTCTTGCATAAAAATTCTGTCACCTCCATTGGAGCAACATTCAGCATTTTCGGAAACTCTTGGCAACATTCACAGGTGATGATGTATCGTTCTACACCAACTGACACAGATGGAGTAACTTTCTGGACACGTTAGTTTATAATTCTTTGCACTATTTCGAAATTTGGAAAAAAAGTTGTAACTCACACAAATTCTTTGCTGTACCTTGACTACTTCCAAAAACAAATTCTTCCCATTTTGCAAATAATATTAAAGCACTCACGTGTGCTGCTAGAAGAGGTTAAAAAATATTCCTATGCTTGTTTAGGGGACTACTTACTTTAGGCTGCATTCATTAAGTCACCAATTGATTTTCCAGTCCTTGTGAACTGAATCCACCAAAATTATCAGCCAGCGGAATTGACGGATACATTGAATGGCAAAAGTTTTGACAATGCTGCCAAGTTTCCATACATCTTGTGTACACTGGTTGATACATGTTAAGTTTCCAAAAATGTTGAATGATATTTAAAACTGCATTCAATTTACTTGCTCAATAACATTTCTAATCTGTATGCAAGATGTATAATAGAATTGTTGGCTATGTTAATGTGTGTTATTTATAGGTGTCAATAATAATGAACTTACCTCGTAAACCACAATCACTAAGAAGCACACACTGCCCCACAACTGCCTCTTTGAATCTTCTCCTAATGCTTAAAACATTCAGTTGGAAGCACCTGGCCATCTTGCAGCAATCCGTTTCTGTGCCTAAAACAATAGGTATACATTAAACATAAATAATTATTTTTATAACACTACCCATTACTGGTACATTAGAAAACCTGTAACTTAGGGTTTGCTATGTATATTAGTGATATTTCTCTCTCGCTTGTTCGTCTCAACCTTACTTCTGAACTACAAATTAGTATTAAGGAAAAGTACATTTGCCAGGACCAAAATTATGATGCAGTAATGCATAGCTTACACAATGTTTTGCAGGATTGCTGAATATCAACACGTTTGCTGAAGTTGACTTTTAATGTATCTACTAATAACGAGTTATATAATCCTGAAGCTATTGTGACCAACTCTTACAAAGTAACTGCACCTAAAACCTAGGTCTTTTTCAAAATTAGGTTATAACTTAAGTAATAATTTGACAACTACAGATAAATATTGTTACAATTTCTGCCCACGAAGATGCAAGAGCCAAAATTATTAGCAGATTTTCTTTTATTGCCTACAGCAAAATTTGTGTGATTATGAACTAAACAAGACACATAATGTGTAGGCCTATATTTTTACATTATTATATTGTCACATTAATACAATACTGTATATTGAATACAAGCATTAACTTAGGTGATTTTTATTCTCTCAAAAATATCTCTGTTACCGGTACTTTAAAATTAAGGAAAATTATGAATCAGTGGTCAGGTTTGGCTAATATACAATGCAATTACAAAAAGTTAATAGTGAAGGGTGGGAAGTGAGTGAAAGGTTTACACAATTTGCAAGTCATAGGCAATTATTATAGTATTTAGGCCTACTGTTGGGAGTATCTGCGCATTTGATAAGTGACCCAATCATAATTGGCTCATGTCCAAAATGCTTTATATGGTATCACAATCATCTTTAGGCTCACCCTGTTCCATACCAGGGTGGTTTCTGAATGAAAGTAAAATAATTTTATTATTATAATAAACTAATTAGTATGCTATTACATAAATAAAGATTAAATGTCATACGACACAGGAAAAATGTAAACACCAAAACAAAAACCACAGCATATACCTAACATCATTCATTTTAATTAAATCCATAGTTTATTAGGTACACACACTACAAAACTAGACTACATTATTGCTAGTCTGTTCTGAGGCATGTAACTTACTCCTCACTCACCTACTAATACCCTCTTGAACTTTCCAACCCACAGTCACCAACTACATCATCAAAAGTAAATTACACACCCTCACCTACCTTGTAAGCTTTGATTGCCTACCCTGTTCTGCCCGTTATCCTCTGAATATTCTGACTATTAATCCCTCTTACTCTATACTTTGCTTTATTTTACAGACTTAACTTACCCGAGGCTCCCTCACCGTTCACAGCCTTATATATCCTGAGCGGGGTTGGCAACCGATGCTTAGGTCAGCGAGGGAGTGGAATTTATGTAAGAGTTAGTGATCATGTGGGTGGTTGGAAGGTTTAGGAGGAAATTGGTAGGGTATTAAGGAAGTGGTTAAAGTTTGCTACTGGGCAGGTGTCCCAATTGCAAATTGTTGTTGTTACTACTGACACCCTTGCTCTCCTCTCCTTCAACAAGTTCCACCCCAATTCCTTCAATATCCCAGAAATTAGTAGGGCTGGCCTAAGTTGCCTTGTGTATCTAAATGGTGAAAGGAAGGAAAGTAACATACATATCTGTTAATAATAGTATCCCAGAAAACATAGTTGTCATTTTATAAGTGTAAACTTATTTCTACAATTGTCCAGGCTATAAATACTGTTATATTTGAATGTATTGAGACATGTTATTTACATCAGTAGAATAATATTTATTAAGTCCTAGAATATGATTAGGCTGTGGACGACTGTATTTATTGTTTACAATGTCGGAGATAATTGTATTGCCGACTCTGACACTGTTCAGTCTAAAATAAAGGGTCTTCCAGAGATAACTACGCGGTACAAAGAAGATTAAACCCTTATTAATTTTTAAAAAAACGTAATTAATAGCTCATCATGAAGCATACTTTAAAAACACTGCAGTCGTGTTATGTTATTAAAGGTTGGGCAATTGCCACATTGTCATGTATGCAATGTCTGTTATTGATAAATCTACTTACTGTTCCATGAGAAACCCAAACTATTCTTCTCTCGGGCGAAGCATGCTGAAAATTCGTCTTCGTAGTAGGCTACTTCAAGCCTGGTTGCTCCAAGACATTTGCCTTATCGTCTCTTTAGAAAATTATAGAAACCTTTTGTATTCGATTTTAAACCATATTTGTAATAGTAATCCAACGAAAGTACATATTTTGGGGAGTTCTGCTTTACTCCCTAACCTCAAATCGACAGTAAACAAATCTATACAATATGGCGGCAATCGCGGGATCCTTCTGTTAGCCAGCTAACCCGCAGCTAACCACTACCCTGAGGCCCGGTTTTACCACCTCCGGCTAAATCTTCCAGCTTGGTAGCTTCCAGTTAAGCAAACCTCCGGTCAAGTCTTCAAAAGTGTTTTACCAACAATATTTAGCTGGCAGTTACGTAGCCGACAGCCTATCGGTAAGCCTAGTTCTATACTGTGTGTGTTGGTAATGAAAGTAACCAGGATTTGGTAATATAAATTTTTCAGGCGTTGTAAGGGAAACACTTTCGATAGGCATTTGTTATTGTTTCTTGCTTGTGCGAACGAAGAGAGGAATGGACGAACATAGCCTATTATTATTTATATTTAAAAATGATTATTTGATGGGTTTAAGGCACGAGTCGAGGGAGTGTTACTTGAATAAGCGATATTGCAAAGATATAATGTGTAGGATATTAAGTGGCGGATAGATTAAGTTCAGTGATGCTATCGTATTTTTTGCTGTCGAGGCACATGTTGCAAAATTGTGGTTAGGAATGGTTCGTGTGAGATAAATAGTAAATGTATGCCTTGTTTTCCCGGTCATAGGTTGCTTCTATTAATAATACGTTTGAATTTGTCACGGCTGTGATATATTTGTCGAAATAGTTTGTTCATGCATATCATGCTTATGTACATATAAGGTTAAAGTCTCTGA